>JAQZBX010009800.1:19379-45492 GCA_029593785.1 Cabassous unicinctus
AAAGAAATCCATGAGACAAAAGTGCATATGTAAATGAATTCTTAGTTAAAATGTGTATAACAATTGTAAATACACATTTAGTTATTACAATGTTCTCCCCATTTGCCTAACATTTAATCTTGAAATAACTAAAATTGATGTTAAAATATCAATATATAATATTATTTTAGCTAAGTTAAATATTGATTTTTCATCTAAATTGTATTCTGAAGAATAAAATATGGTCCAATAATAAAAAATATGAGGAAACAAAACCAAAATAACAGGTGATTTGACTACAGAAGAATAGAATCAGGGAACTACCTCTTCTCACAGATAAACAAATTTGCATTTTAGGAAACTCTACAGTAATGTACCTAGTCACAGTTACCAGAATCCTCTGAGAGACCAACAACATGGAGGGAGTATTTAAATCACAAAACATAGTAACTTAGAATTTTTATTCACAAAAGGACTCTCTCAAAGTCTGGTGCCAGCATTACATCATTCTTGAGGACAATTGTGAGGAGAGCAGGGTTGTACAGGTCAAATAATCCTATTTCTCTCCCCAGAACCATGTTACACTCCACTACCATTATTCTCATTGTGTATTATGTAAACATCACCTTGGACCTTACCAAGAGTTTTGGGTCAGAGTTTGGCTGCAGAATTAGGTTCAAAAAAGGAGGGACAGGGTGGAGCTGCTCAGTATCTGAGGAAGATCTTCTTTGTCAGGGCCTCACATCCCTCCAACTCAAAAGTCATGAGCTCCTTGTTTGCTTTCTCATGTGACTGGCTTCCTTTTAATGAGAAAGACCAGTCCTTGGTCTCTTAGGCCTGAAAAGCTTTCAGTGTTATATTGTTTATGAATTCCAAAAATACATATTTGGTTATGTTTGTAAACTGGTCTGTCTGATGTTACACTTATACTTAATTAAATTATGATTGCATCTTTTGGCCACATCAGTAGGGCATTGAATCCCTGCTCCTTGGTGAGTGAGTACTCACAGAGAAAAGACATAGCAAAGGACAGAGTTGGGAGTTTCTGAGCTGGAGCCCTGGGAAGTAAACACACAGAGGAGCTTGGTCATGAGGAAGGAGAGAAGGTTCCAGAAAAAGAGAGGAGCTGTTTGCCTGATAGTCTACAGCTGGCCTTGTAGGAGGAGCACAGCAGCTGAGCCTGTAGAGAGATGGAGCCCTGGGAAAAGAGGAACCCAAGAAACCTGAACTCTTGGCAGATGTCAGCAGCCATCTTGCCCCAACACATGACAATAGACTTTGGTGAGGGAAGTAACTTATGTTTTATGGCCTGGTAACTGTAAGCTTCTACTGCAAATAATTACCCTTTATAATAGCCAACCATTTTCTAGTATTTTGCATCAACACCCCTTTGGCTGACTAATACATCCCTCTTTCCATCTATTGCTTGGTCTTCTCACCATTTGATATCTATGATTTTCTAAAGTGTGACTGAAGTTCCTTGAGTGGTCTCAGAGATTCTGCAGTGTGCACTGGAAACCCCTAAATGTAGATAGCTTGTTTCTACTCAAAGGAAAAATGACAGTACTTAGGACAGGAGCCCTTGGTAATTGCTGTTGGAGGAGTCAAGAAGGCACTGCAGAAATTTTGAGAGGCAGGGACAGACAGGGGTTGGGTCAGATTCAGGGATGTACAGTTCTTTGTGGAGCTGAGTCTGTGTGTTGATGAATGACTGTGAAGGCTCAGACCTCTGTATAAGAAAAGGTATGAGTGGATAAATCATGAAGTTTTCTTAGAAAATGTCCAAGGATATTGGTGTGAGTTGTCATGGTGACAAGCTGGGAATAGAGTCATTTTACCAAGGGTTTAGGGATTCTGGAGCTATGCTTGATAAAGCCACCCATATAAGGGAAGGGCAAGATGGACTTCCCAGGACCTCCTTTGCTCTCTGGGTTTTCCATAAATCCTGCTCTTGGTGTTTTAGAGGACAAGGGAGTTGCACCATAAAATGAAAAGGATGTATTGTCAAAATTAAAATAACCATGACATGGGAAATTCCATTCCAAATTCTATGTGATAATAATTGGCAAACATTTTCTCAGGAAACTTATTGCATTTTCCAAGTAAATCTCATATGTAAACTATAAATGTGAGCTATATATAGACAGACACATATACAATGTATGTATACAAGTATACACTTATTTATTAGGAAGTTGGTTCTCAGTTTTCCTTCATTTCTGTTAATGAGATTTATATTCATTATTGAAGTGTTGATGGAGCAAACATTTACAAAATAATCAGCCATTATCATTTATACATGTTTTCCTATAGATTTGGATTATGTGTAACATTATGTATAATAACCCATCTTACCAAGAATAATCATAGGAATATAAAGACACATCTAGATGTTTCTCCTCTTCCACATGGCCTGAACCAGGGTCACTTGATGGAATTAAGGCTGTATCTGCTCAGGTTTCATAAGCTCTGGTGGCTTTACTCACATTAGCTGCCTTGGGAGGGATGACTGGGAGGCTGGGCTCAACTAGTCCTGTCAACCAGACACGTGCCAATGGCCACTGCAGCATGGTGGTCTCAGGGTGATCAGACTCCTTGCATGTGGCTCAGTAATCCCAAAAATAGTGATCTGAGAGATAGGAAGTAGAAGATGCCAGTCTCTCACCTTCTAAGTTACAAATCAGCATTGTGAAGTTCATCTCGGTAACAGATATACTCAGCCAAGATCCCAATTTCCCTAATGATGGCACCAATTTGCCACAAGCAGGGCCTTAAGGAGCATACACCTAACTGGACTTGGAGTCATTATTATGGTCAGTAATTTGTGTCTCAGACACAGGTGCAAGGCAGCATTAGCCAAACCCCCACTCTGGTTCCCAGAGCCATTAAATGTGCCAGTCCCTGTGGGCTGAAATGTGACCCCATGCACATCAGTGTGGGTGTGCATGTTTAAAATGAACCTCACTGCCTATGTCCCACCATAGCCTGGACTGTTTAATTACCACCAGAGGAGTTGGGGGATGGGGAGTTCTGGATAGTTGTAGCATATATGACTTTGTACTTTCTCCCCCTAACCCTTCCAGCTCTTTCCCCCCTCCAAATAGTAGAAGGATCCCTAAATAGTAAAAACTGCAAGCCCCTGTGACTGGTGATTGATAAGTGGATCTTGCACTAGGATTCTAACCTATTTTTTTTCAGAAGCCTGCCTATTGACATCTATCTTCCCCAAACTGCCTAATGACCCCTTATAGTCACCCCATTATCAATAACCCATTCCTGCCTTGCAGAAAACATCTCTTCCTTTTGGATCTGTTTTCCTGTCCTTTTGGTACATGAGTAAATTCACTGCATTCCTTGGAAAGCAACTCCCTTCCCCTGCTGCACACTGACATACCCCATAAAAGAACCCCTCTTCTGTCAGTGAGTGCAGATGTCAAGCCTGGGAAGTGCCATCTTTCCTCCTGCTGCCAATGACAAGGACTAGGCCAGGGCCAGGCTTGGAACCATCTCATCCTCCTGATACCAAAGATGGGGATCCCACATAAGCCCCCTAAATAAATGTCATTACTCACCAAGCTAGACTTGTATGAGTCTTTCTTTGGACCGACATATCCCTACCAGTTTGGCAGGAAGCTTTTGTTTTCACACTCAAGACAATAGTAAGTGCCAGGGAGAGGACTTCAGGGATCTCTACAGAATCCTGAGTGACCTTATGTTTATTGCTGCTTCCAGGTGGTTGAGATCAGAATTTCCTACTCTCCCTCCTTCTGTTGTTATAACACCAGAAATTTATTTCATTAAAAGGAATTCCAAATATTCCTTAAATATCCATCTTTGCACAGCAGTCCTGTGAAATGGAAATGGAAACCATACTAAGAAATAAATTGATGATAAAGTCTTTGGGCATGGTTATTTCAATAGTAAATTCATATTTTAATAATAGGGGTTTATCTGTTTAAAAATATTTCAAAACCAGTTTAACTGTGGACTTGTCACTGATACCCTTCTACATAAAATAACTGACCAACTATAAAATATTAACAGAGTAAGGGGTTTTGCTGTTCTTTTATTATCATTTTTATTATCTTGGAAATTTTAAAGATGAACAGTTCTGTTGTTAAATTAAAACAATTCAGAGATTCTCACTTGGCTGTCTCTGTTATAGAAATTCCTCCAGTTGTTTATTTCATTAAAATATATACCAATAAAATATATACCAAACCTCTATAACTTGCCTTCTCCTCCTCAGAAAGCCCTGCAAACAAAATACCTGCCAAGAACTAAAAGCATTTTAAAGTGGTTTGCCATTGCTACTATCGCCCTTACCACCAATGCACCTGCTGCGGCCTTGCAGGTACCCATAGCTCTTACACATTGGGACTTGGTGCTCAAGCAGTAGGTATTCAGAGCTATGAAATGTGAAATATGAAACTCTTCTGGTGATTGAGTATCTGGGAGGGCCCAGGACAACACAGAGGGGGCAGAGACCTACAGGCCACTCATAGGGAACCCAGTGAAGGTGACACATTCAGGGGTGTGGATGGTAACTGGGGAAGAGGCTCGGATTCTGTGTACTGAAAATGCATTTTCCATGGGTTCATGGGTAAATGGATGGGGTGATAAATAAAAAATAGGACAAGGAGGAGTATGGGGAAATAAATTATCACAAAGCTATAAAATTAAAAACATGTGCCAATGTATCTTAGGAGTTGACAATGATTAGAGAGTTATAAATAATCCATGTTCTGTAGCTTTAAGTATAATATGTATATGAAATATATAAAATGTATACTATTTATACATGAATGCAAAAGATATAGGTATTCATCTATGTTAGTGTGAATGTCTAAATGAGTAAATAACCCTACAGTGAATTTGATCCAACTGCCCTATTGGCCTACAGTCAGCTTTGTTGAATCAGCTGCTTGAGGTGGAGGTGTGGCCCGGAGGCCAGTGCATTTAATGTCATGAGAGAGACATTTAGGTCTTTTCTACAATTTAAAAAGGTTGGTTTGCTAATATTATTTTTTATCCAATACAAAAGGAATTGTCACAGAATTGTCCTTAAATATATATATTCATACATAAATATATACATACTTAACAAGAAATAAAAGTCCTTTCAAGTGGTTCTGTTTAACTCTTCTGGGTATTTTCACTTTGCATATCTACATTTGTAGATGAATCCTTAGGAGAAGCCTAAGCATCCCACACGCAGTATAAAACCCCATAAAACACAAAGCCCAAGTCAAATGTATTTGTGGAGGTGTTTAGCATTAGGTTTTTCTGTTATTCTGGATTAATTAATTTAATAAAAAACCCTTGAAACTGGCTTGTCCAGCTGTCCCTTTTATAGAAGTGCCCCTTGAGAAAATACATATGAAAAAAATAAAATAATTTTGAGGTCTTTGGCCATTTCAAATGTAATTATAAAATCAATTATAATGCCTTAATCAGTCCACTTTAACTTCTTTTCCATGTGCTAAAATCTATATTAAGAAAACATCTGCCCAGAGACAAGAATTTAAAGAAATTAGACCTTATTAGAGGTATTAAGTTAAGATGAAATGGAGGGTTGTTGTTTCAAAGGAAAATTTAAAGGTACCTTAACTGGTTGGCTATATCCACTGAGACATACAAGCAATTTAAAAGACCAGAGTTATTATTGTGATAATAGTCATGCAAGACAATTCAAGGAATTTATTATAAGAAAATTTAAAGTGTCTTTAGCTCTTTGTTCTTTTGACAGAAATCCTTCCAATAAAATACCTACCAGGAATTAAAAAAAAAAACACAACATTTTTTAATACTATTGTTGTAATTATACCTCAGAATAAAACAGAGTTTCCCAAAGAAATTGCTGAATCAAGTCTGCAAAAATCAAGGAATTTGGAACTCATTGTACCATAAATTAAGGAAGCGCTAAAAGATGGTGAAATAACAGAAAAACAAGGGAACAACTTTGAGTGGCTCCAAGCAAACAATTCAGGGGTAGTATGAACATGAAAATAAGTAAAGATAACAATAAAACAGGAATCTTTGTGTTCACACTGATACAAATAAATAGTAAATGACAGAGAAGGGAAAGCACTTTATTACAATAGAATGCCCACCAACTAATGGAGAAGCATGATTGAGTTTAAAAATCATATTTTGCAAACACTATGGTAATAATTTTCCCAGTCAAGAATTAGCAATGTATGCTAAACATACAGGGTAAATTTTGAGAAGTTCCAGGATATTCACATAGTCTCATATATGTCCCTGCAAAATACTCCTTACAGAAATGAAAAGATAACTCTATGAAGAAGGCTGGAAGACTATACTTCATCCAAAGGATCATGTTACCATCACCAGCAATAGGACAAATGGACACCATGCACTCACCCACTCCCCAGTATGATATACAGGGAAGAACATAGCATCCCTTCAGTGGTATTCCTACCAAAGATGCATACCTATATCCAACCACATGGAAACATTAAAGCAGAGGTTCTTAACCTTTTTTGTTCCACAGACCCCTTTGCCAGTCATGCAAAAACTATGGACCCTTTACTAAGTCCACAATATACTGTATGTTATTTAATAAATATACCACACCTGCACCAACATGTTTCCACAAGAATAATGTGTTTTTGAATTCCAAATCAAGCTCATGGACACCTTATTAAGATTCCCTGCATTAAAAAAACACATACACTGTCCCTGATTGAAAGATTCTAAAGAGACATGACAACTAAATGCAATGCTTCACTGTGTACTGTGGTCTTTTGTGTAATGGACATAACAGGACAATTGGTGAACCCAGAATGGAGGTGATACTTGACCGATGGTAGTGATGTATCATGTTAATTTAAAAAATAATTAATGGGCAATTTTTTTTAAATGTAAGAGAGTCTTCTTGATTTGAAGGACAAACTAAAATATTTGGGGGTGATAAGGCATCAGTTTGGCAACATGCTGAGAAAGTTCAGAAGAAATATTTCAGGAAAGAAAGAGAAAGATTAGGAGATATAGAGCAAACACTGTAAAATGTTAATTTTTTTACCATTATATGAGTGAAAGATAAATGGGTTTTTATTTGTACCATTCTGTTCACTGAGGTCTTCACTAATTCTCACTAAGTTTAAAATTATTTCAAAATGAGAAGTTAAAAATTGTAAGTAATTACTCCTTACATAAACTTCAGCTGATCAAAATTCCTGCCAATAGTTAAACCTTCAATGTAATAAGGGATATTATCATTATAAATAAGTAGGTTTAGCTCCAGCCAATGGGAATTGCAAATAGCCTGTTATTAGGAGGAAGCCCGAGTCCCAACAAAAAGGAATAGACATTGCTGACCAATGGAATCCTGGGCTGTTCTGTTTCCCAGCAGGTAAATAAAGGTGTAAGTGTCATACTAGAGTTAAATTCTGGCACCCCAAAGCTTAGTTTGGAAATTAGAAAAACATGGAGTCTTCCACCACCCACCTTCCCTGAGGTCTAAACATGTGTCAAAATCCAGCCCTAACCAGCAGCTGTGAGTGCCCATTTTACAGACACACTCTGACTGCAGCCCCCTTCACCACACTTATGAGGTCCTCCAAGATTGCATTCCCCACCATGGGTGCCCATTTTTTCCAAACCTCACACAGAGGATGGGGCTGTCCCACAGCTGAGAAGGATCATCTGACCTTACATAGATGCCCAGTCTCTCCCCAGGAACCTCTCTACCCTCTGGGCCAGCCCTGACACCCATCCAGTGCAGACCCCCAGGCAGGACCCAAGCTCAAGCTATGGTTGAAGGACCCACCCAGGTAGTCTGAGATGGGGACTGAGATTTAACAGTCTGGATCAATCTCCAAAGCAACCAGCAATCTCCATGGCCAGGGGCAAGAGGGAGCCACCCATTACTAGACTGGGCACAGGCTTTGACAATGCAGGGGGAGGCTGAGCCAATGACTGCTTAGATCAGTGGCCTGTGGATGCCCTAACCAATAGGGAATGCAATTGTTTTGTTACTAGCAGAAACTAAAAGTAAAAAATAGTAAGTAACCCATAGAAGAGAAGAGTTAGACATGTGATTTCCTTCCAATCCGCACAAGCAGATTGTCCTCTTCTCCACTCCAGCCTTGCACTAGATGGGAAAGACAAGATAAAGGCTGTAAACTTATAGACATGGGTATAAGTGAGGATGGAGTGAGAAGCCCACTGAAAGCAGAGACCCAAGTGAAGCCTCTAGACTGAGCCCACCTCCCACAGCCCCTCCTTTGTTCCCAGAATTCTGGTGGTCAGTCTCACTACACCCATGTAGGAGTCTGGAGGATGCTTTGGTGGAGATCTCAACCCACCCAAGGCGAAGGCCTCAGATCCATGTGGGTCCTCAGCCAGTAAGCCCCCAGGAACACTGAGAAACACAGGGCTTGCCAGGCACACAGAGCCCCACTCAGCTGTTACCATCAAGCTCAGGGATGTGAAAGGGTGGCCAGGACCAGCAGATACTTGAGGATAGGCTCTGGCCTGAGAGGTGGAGAACAAAACTCTCACTAGAGGGAGGGAAGGAAGGGAACAAACAGAGGCCACAGCAGCCTGTAGGGCTATGCAGAACAGGCCCTGGAGCTGACTACTTCTCTGTCTCCACTGCTGTCCCCACACCCTCACCCCAGTGCAGCAATCAACATCCTCATCTTAATGAGTCCCTGTCAAGGTCTCCACCTGGTCTTCCAGCTGCACCCTATTCCCCACATCACAGAGACTGTTCTTCAAAATTATAATTAAACTCTTTATCCTCATGACAGCATATACCCCCCCCACCCCTCTGGCCACCATTCATTCACTGCATTTAGGCTTCTCAGGCCTCTGACTGATCCTCAAACACACCCCTTTCACACCCCTTTCATAGCCATCACCTGTCATCTGCCTTCATCCTGCAGTGCTTGTCCCCAGGTTGGTTCACTGCTCAGGTGTCCCCACTTTACAAGGCATTCCCTGATCTCTCATCCCAAGGGCCTCCTTTCTCATACCCATCCATCATTTCTTCCTCTGTGTATTCTAATTTTTAAGGTTTATTTTTCCACTCCCTTGTTGTTTGAACTCACTGCTCTCTGTGTCTCTTTGTTGTGTGCTCTTTGTGTTAGGTAGCACTGGTAACCAAACCCAGGACCTCCCAGATGGGAGAGGGGTGCCCAATTGTTTGATTCACATCCATTCCCCACTTGTCCCACTTGCATTTCTCATTGCATCACCCCTTTGTGTCATCATGTTACCTCATACTATTGTGTCAGCTCACTGGTGCCAGCCCTGTATGTCAGCTCACTGTTTTGCTTTTCTTCTTTAGGAGGCACCAAGGACCAAACCTAGGATGTCCCATGTAGGAGGTGGGTGCCCAACTGCTTGAGCCACATCCATTCCCCTCCCTGTGCATTCTACCCCTTTACTTTATCCTCACATGGCATACTCTGTGTTCTAAGTTCCCTGTTCAGTATCTACCCCTCCACTCCAAATATAATCTCCATGAAGACAGCAACATTATTTCTCATCTTTACTATTCTATACCCAGATCCAAGCTCTATATTGAGGAAAAATCATTTACCTTCTCATGATTTTTTTTTCCGTTGTCTTATTTCCCTACCCAACATTTTCAGTGTCACTTCCTGCTTTCCTTCCACCATCAATAATAATCCCCAGTTAATGCTCATTGTATATAGAAGGAGTGTCATTTCTGACTGAAACTACTAATTCTGAGGATGCCAGGTATTTCTGCAGGAGAAAACCCCTGCTGCTCCCTCAGATTTCCTGTGAGGTGAGTCAGATGGTGAGGGAGAGCATGAAGGGTGGGATGTAGACATTTCTACAAATTGCACAAGGAAGATTTCTTCATGGTCAGAAAGCTCTCAGTGCAGAACACGGTAGAGAAAGAAAATCATCTACATGTGAGCTTGCCAATTTTATTTTTAACCTTTCTTATTTTAGAATGTAAATATGAAATGATATAAAGTTCTCTCTAAGAATACAGTTTTTACCCCCCAAAATTTTTAAATGTTTTAACTAATAAAGTTGGATTTACTTAGGAGTTGTGACTATTAGGAACTCAACTCTTCCAAAAAAATATTGTTGCTGATGTTTGAATTTCTTTTATGGCTAAAAAAAATATATATATATATATATTTTTTTTTTTAAATATATATTTATATATTTTGATTAAAATATAAAACATAATATATAAGTAGAATAATAAAATAGAAATAGATCATTTAAGATCCCTTAAGATATAAATAAGCTATACATAAAACAGGAAATATTGTTTTGGGATGTGTAGCTTGATCAAGTTTCAATTTGAGTAAAGGTTTAAATAGTAGGACTTTCTTTGACTACTGGGAGATAATTCAAACTTTCTTTGAAAAAACAGGTCCACATTTCCTGTTGTTTTTCTAGAAGTTGAGAGTATTTTCATATAAAAGAAGGGATTGAGCATAGCCATGTCCAGGATGGGAAGATGGAGGAATTCCAATCAATGGACAGGCCCCACTGGATCCACTGGCCTCTAGGAATCTTCAGAAGGAGTCTTGGTGGGTAAACATAGCCTGGAGGCTCTGGAGGCCTGAGTGGAGGGGAGGAGACTGCCCTGCTTTAACTCCCAGACCCACCCCTGGGGGAAAGACTATCAAAGGGTTAAGGGGGGCCACAAGCTGGATTTGGAAAAGACCTTGTGCTGTGGTGACTCTTATGATTCCTTTGAGAGACTTCAGTGTATCTAGCATCTCCATTATAACCTCTTCTAATTTGGAGCCTTTAGTTCTCTCTTCCTTTAGTTTATGAGCCAGTGAAGTTAATCTCATAAGCATCTCTTTCATTCTCTTTGCCTTTCTGTAGGTATCTACAGAGCCGGGTATTGTTATAGCCTCTTTCTCTTGACTGGCATCTGAAGATGACAGAGACTATGCAAAACACTGTGAACAAACTAATTCTGTCAAGAAGCTGGCATTACCCTTCAATTGGTGCAGGCAGTGTGTTAGTAAGCTGCTTTTATTGTCTTATATAAATCTGATTCTAACAGACTGGACAAGTCTGGGCAACAATAAGGGACCCACCAGTAAGCCAATGACTGAAGGAGGCTGTGGAATGTGAGGCCTGGACTCATGTCATTGGACAGCAGCTCCATAACCACCTCTTGCAGTTTCCCAATGATCAGCCTAATGTCAGGTGAGAGGTTCACAGCTCCTATATGGCACTGTAGCCACCTACAGGGCTCTGCCCAGTAACCATGGAGCTGTCAGCCACAACAAACCACAGAGATCTCCTCAGAATTCCACCTGGAACACATTAGCAACTGACAGCTTGGACAGGTCATCAGTGAGAGTGTCACAGGAAAGGCTGAAGAGGGGAGACTTGGAAAATAAAACGTCCTTATCTCCATTACATTTTAATAATCATTCTTTCTTCTCTTTCTTATAATTTTTAAAAGTGATGTAAAATTAAAATACAGTGAAATTTGCAAGTCTTTACTGAATGACTGTCAAATTTTAAAACTTTTCACTCCCCCATACCCCACAGTATCCAAAAATCCTATTAAGATATGAATCACTAGTTTCCATTAATCCAGAAAATAACTTCTGTACCTTCAATCAATACCCACACCCCTCCATACTCATGCAGCCTCTCTTCTGACTTCTATCACCACACATCATTTTTGCCACTTCTTGTAATTCCTAAAAATGGAATAAATCAGAATGCACTCTGGTGCATGTGTCATTAGCTTAAAATCATATTTTGAAATTTGCTAATGCTGCTGTGTGGATCAGCATTTCTCCCTGCTTTTATCATTAAGTTCTTTGGCATTGAATAAGTATGTTAAAAACATTTATCTATTTTCCTCTTGGTGGATTCTTCTGTTGTTTCAAGTTTGGAGCATTATGAATACAGATATGAATATCCATGTACAAGACCTTTATATAAAGACATGATTCATTTCCCCTTAGGGAATACATGGCAGTAGATAAGCTTCATCATATGGCAGGTTTATGTGAATATTTTTAAACAACTATTGAGGTATGATCGATGTATTAGTCAGCCAAAGGAGTGCTGATGCAAAGTACCAGAAATCTGTTGACTGTTATAAAGGGTATTTATTTGGAGTAGAAGCTTACAGTTACCAGGGCATAAAGCATAAATTTCTTCCCTCACCAAAGTCTGTTGCTACATGTTGGAGCAAGATGGCTGCTGACATCTGCAAGGGTTCAAGCTTCCTCTTGCTCTTCCTCTTAAGGCCCCATTGCCCCAGCTTCTTCCAATATCAGCTGTAGGCTGGGATAAATCTCATATCTCTCCCAGGGCTCATTCCTTTCTGGGTTCAGGTGCTCTGTTCTCTCCAAAAGGTTAGCTGTAATTGATCAGGTGAACAGCTTGTCTGTCTCCCTGGCACTCTGCCATGTCTAATGAAACAAACTGTCTTCCTCACATATCTATTTCTGTGTATTTACTTCTCAGGTTCCAGGATCAAAGCACTAACTTTCCTTTTCTGCAGTGTGGTTTATCTGTGAGTCCCTGCCCACCAAGGGGGTGGGAACTCAACATTCTACTGACATGGCCCAATCAAAGCCTTAACCAGTATTTAATCAAGTAAAAGTGAAACCTCTGAACCCAATATAATCTAATATGCCCAGAAGAACAAACCAATTTACAAATATAATCCAATATCTATTTTGGGAATTCATGAACAATATCAAACTGCTACAATTGGCATGACAATATTCATAAACTTAAATATACATTTTCTGTAAATGTATAGAGTTATGCAACCCTCACCATGATCCAATTTTAGGACATTTCCATTATTCCCAAATTTTCCTCTTCTAACTTACTCCATCAGCTATATTTGCATTCATTCTCACCTCCTTGAAATCAGTTTCTGATTCACTACATTCTCCTGTTTTTTGTTTGTTTGTTATTCATCAGATATCATTGTCCTTTCCCCTTTGTCTCTGTGCTGGGTTCTCTATTTCTCCAAAGCCTCCCAGCATAAGTGTTTCATTAGGGCTCAGTCCTTGGACTCCTTTCCTTCTTCAGCACCATGTTCCCTCACTGTCATGTCTTGGCTTTAAACACCACCTTCACTGGCATATGTACTTCTGCATTTATCTATCCTATTCCTTTCTGCAGTCCTGATAGAAACACAACTGCTTTATGATGCCTCTGTGTAGATGTCTAGCATGCCAAAATGGAACTCTGGGCTGATCCCAGGAACCTGTTTCTCCTCTGGCTCCATGTTCAGGAATTCCACCTGACAGGGGTTCTGGTAACAGCTTCGCCACCTTTCTTGAATTCTCACTTTCCCTCCACCCCACATTCTTCCCATCAGCATATCCTAGGCCCCATCATAAGAGCAAGTCCACATCTGCCCCCTTCTCTTTGCCTCCAACTTTCTTCCCAGCTCAGCATCACCTATGGCAGGAGGAATGTAGTCTCCTTCTCCCTCTTGCCCCTCTTGCTTAAGTGCATGGGAAAATGTTTACTTTGCTGTTCTATACTGTGCATTAAGTTAAATTTATTATTCACTGTGATCAAATATTCAGTATCTTCATTATATTTTCTCTGCTTATTCTATCAATTGCTGAGAGATGTAAAAAAAAATAGTCCTCAAATCTGTGACTTATCATACTTCTGTCACTTTTCAAAAGTAATGCTAATCTTTGTGTACACATTTAAAAATGCTGTTTTCAGACCTGGGGTGACAACACAACTCTGTGATGAAACAAAGTCACTGAGTTTACACTTTGGCTGGATTGTACAATGCAGGGTACCATATAACACAATGAATGATGATGAATGATGGACTGTGGTTAACAGTACAGATATGAAAATGATCTCTCATGAACTATAAAAAATATACAATTCTAATACATGGTTTTAATAGTAGAATGTTTTGTAGAAAAATTACACCAAATATAAGCAATGGACTATAGATAGCAGTATCAGTAATATTATGATGATGTTCTTTCATCATTTGTAACAAATGTGTCACAGCAATGTAAAATGTTGGTGGTAGGGTGATGTATGAGGATTATGCATAGTATATATGATTGTTAACTCACAATTTCTTAAAAAAAAAAAGCCATTTTCCCAGAAATTCAAACCTTTTTATCATTATGAAAGGGCACTCAATTTCTAGTATTTTCTTATTTAATATATTCAAAGTGAAATAAAATTTATTATTTTTAAAGTTTTATATGGTTTATAGTTTTCCACCCTTTACACTTTGCTGTATGTCTTAGATGATTTTCTTATATCTAATAGATATATTTATTTTTATTTTTTAACTTTAATTTTTAAAGAAATCATTTTTATTTATACATATTGTAGAGCATATAATCTCTCCAAAGTATACAACCAATGATATTTTGTATAATCGCTTAGTTGTGTATTCATAACTGCAGTCATTATTAGAGCATTTTTATTATTTCAATAATAAAAATAAAGATAAACAAAAATAAACACAGAACATCATCACCTCTCAATCTCTTTATGCTTCCCCTGCTGTACATAGCTACTCTTCTGTTTCCATGTCTCTAGTTTATTTGCTTTTCAAATTGTGTCTTCAAAAATATATCCATACATATATTTGAATTAAATTAAATTCATATATCAAAAATATTTTGCTCATAATTCTAATCTTAATTATAAACTTTCATAGCATAGTCCAAACACTATACAATAATGCTACCATTTAGATTTATATGCTTCATCTGAAAAACTGATCTTACAAACAGGAGTTTTGCACAGTTTCTCTAGAATAAATGTCCCTATATCTAAAACTTTAAATGATAAAAAAAAAAAAAAAGATTCAAATAATTCATGCTATGCATTTTTCTTCATCAGGCTTTGATAAAAACATAACAATCTGGTGTTGGAGCATCATCTTCTTTCTCACTTACAGTCTCTACAGTCCCAGAAGCAGACAGAGTAACTATTGTTTATTTGTTGAACCTGTCTTCTGTTTCTCAGCAATAGCTGCACAAACAGCAATAATCTCTTCACTTTCAAAGTCATAGTCAGGAATTGACTCAGGTGAGAAATTTGTTACTTTTGCTTATGATTCACTCTTTTTAATCCTTTTTCCATTCTCTTCTCCTTCTGGGATGCCAATAATGTGAATGTGAATGTTTATGTGTTTTGCATTTTCATTCAACTCCCTGAGACTCCATTCCATTTTTTACATTCTCTTCTCTTTCTGTTCTCCTGTCTTTTCCAGTTCAGATGTTATATCTTTGAAATCACTAATTCTGTCTTCAAGCAATTCAAATCAGCTCTTATGTGACTTTAATGCATTTTTAATCTCATCCATCATGTCTTTCATTCCCATAAGGTCTGTTACTTTTTTTTCCCTGCGAGCTTTCAAATTGTTCTTAATGGTCCTCAGTGCCTTCTTAATATCCTATATTTCTCTTTTTTCTTTTTTTTATCCTTTATTTATATCTTTAGTCATATTTTCTTTAAATTCTTTGAAGTGATTTAGGAGAGTTGTTTATCACTGATTAATTGTACTAAATCCTGTATCTCTTCAGGATATTTGGTTTGTTCTTGTGGCTGGGCCATCTCTTCCTGTTTCTTAGTATGGTTTGTAATTTTTTGCTGATGTCTAGGCATCTGAATATGTTGGTGTATTTTCTCTGATGGCTAATTTCTCTCTCTTGCATATGTTTTATCTCCCCCAGCTATTCTTTGATATTTGGTTCAACTTATTCTCAGACTGTAAATTTGCGCAGTTTAAGTTTTCAAAATTAGGCCAATGACTCACTAGTAGGGCACAGCTTTTCTCCCAAGGGTTGGATACAAAGAGCATGAACAGTTTTTGTCCATGCATTATCCAGAATGGCAAGCAGATGGCATTAGTCAGCAGACCTTTCCATGGAGGTGTTTCAGTCTTGGCTTACCCGTGTTCCTGTGTTGACTCTCCATAACAGAGATTTATAGCAGTCTCTGCTGCACAAATTCACTGAAGAAAAGCACCCCGACCTCCCCTCCCTTTTCCATTGAAACAGCTTACTGGGAGGAAGTTGTCAGTTCCCCTCTCAGGTACAGTGAGTCAGGGATTTTACCCAGCTTAATATCTTAGGCATGGGGGAGGGGAGTCCTTCTCAGACACTACAGAGGCTTGGTATTTCATGTTTGTTATTTTGGCTGCTTCATCTCTCTGTCCTTCACCCTCCTTGGAGTTGTGTAACACTGACCTTGTCAGCTGACCCCCCAAAAGCAGGTTTTTGTCTCTTTCTCCATTGTTTTTGTGAGACCATTCAGCTTTGCCTCTTAGTCCATCATCATCTTCCCACAATCTGTATATATTTCTCTTAAATTCACATGACAATTTTGATTCAGAGGAAGATTTATATTCATTAATTATTAATGTTAAATATAAATCACAAAATTCAGTACAAATACTTACTTAAATCTGCCTTTTTTCATGTGCTATTTGTGCTTTCTATTCTATGTTTTTCCTCCTGAATGCTTTCTTTTGGACTGATTATTTTTGTTCACTTTTCTCTTCTATTTATTGGATGAGATGCACTATTTTAATATTCTTTTAGATAGTAACTGAGGAATTACAACATTTTTGCTTGCCTTATCAAATCTGACATCAATTATTTTTATCAAATTCACCAATAATAAATTTTAAAACACTTTAGATCCATGGGTACATCTTAAAAAATGTATTATCATGCATTTTAATATTTTATGGATGTTCTAACCCACAGATATCATTATTATTACCTAATCCATTAAATATTCATTGAATTTAATTAACAATTATTGTTCTTCAATTCATCCTGAATCTTGAACCCTCCATCTGGGATTATTTTCTTTCTGTCTGAAGAATATCCTTTCACATTTTTTTTAAAATTAAAATTACTTGCTGCTAGCAACCTTTCTCAGTTTTTACTTGTCTAGAAAAGTGTTTATTTCACCTCATCTTGAAGGACTTCTTTTTCAGTATAGAATTCTACTTTGGCAATTACTTTATGATAACAATGTAAAGATCTCATCCCATTGCCTTCTGTCTTCCATTGTTGGTGTTGTACTCAGCTTTTTCATTTATTACCCCTTTACTAGTTATATCCTTATTTTCTAGATATTTTAAATTTTTTCTTTCAAGTTTAAATTATACGCCTAGCTGTGCATTTATTTTGATTTTTCCTTCTGGGTTTTGTTTGGCTTCTTGAGTCTATGAATCAGTCTCATCAATTTTTGTCATGTTAAAAATTATCTCTTCAAATATAGCTTCTTCCCTATTCTATATTTAGAATCCTTTTAGTACTCCCACCTAAATATATCTTGTAGCTTCTCATTATTTTCTCTATTATTCTATCATTCTTACACTCTCTTCTATATTTTCCATTACATTTCTCCAGTTTCATTTTGATATTTTTCAACGCTTATTCTTCTAGTTCACCATTCTCTCTTCTGATATATGTAATATATTTTTCCTATTCATTGACTTCTTCATTATTCAATTGTATTTTTAATTTTTTGTTTCAATGTATATATAAATATATATATTCCTCTGTGTCACTTTGTAAACTTTCCAGTACCCAATCAAAATTTTTAAATTTTTCTTTTATGTCTTTGAAGATAATAATTATACTTACATTACAATCTCCATCTCATATGCCAGTATCTGGAGTTACCAAGATGTGGTTTTGTTGCTTCTCACTCATATTATCTTGTTGCTTTTTTTACCTGGTCATTTGCATTTGACATTATATTTCAAAATTGTAGAGATGATGTGAGGCCTAAAGTAGTGGTAATCTCCTTCAGAGGAGACTTCAGTTTGCTTCTTGCAGTCCCTGTGGACATCATCAACCCAAGACAAAGTTCATCTAATTTGAAGACTTGAGTTTTTAAGTACTCTTTACTTTTGTTTTACACTTATACCCAAAGAGCAGTCTATCAGGGTCCCAACAAATGCAGTGTATGGATTACCAAATTTTACTCTTAATGAACCTGGACTTTGGCATGTGTGTCAGTACTTAGTGTTGTCAATTGCAATTATCAGCCTCTTTGCTTCCTTTTCAACTAGAAAAACATAGAAAACAAGCAACCTGAATACTAATTCATATTTCTGGATTCCTAATTTTTTCTTGGCCTTGACCCAGGAACACCTCACTTTATTAAAGACACACAGGAAGAAATATTTGTCATGCTTATAAAAAAGGAAAACAGGGCTTTCTGAGGTTTCTTTACTGCCACCATGGAAACCACAGTCTGTGAACATGGGACATGGCTTCAGAGGGTTGGAATATAGGCAGTGGAGGAGGGGCTACAGCTCCTGTGCTTAAGCAGTCCCCCGATGGACTTAGACGATCCTCCCTGAACCCTGTGTCCTGAACTACAAACACTGGGTTGGAGATCTGCCCTGCTTCCAAATGGCAGTGCGATGCTGTTGCCTGACAAATTCCCTTACAAATGTGGATTTCTCCTTACTAGACAGGGATGAATGTCATTGAGACAGAAAGGGAAGTACACTTGGATGCAAGGACATCCAGGCAAGGAATCAGACTGGAGAGTCACATGTTTTGGGGACTCAGGAAAAGTCACAGATGTCCTATTGTGATGTATCCTGAACCTATGGCAGGAATTGGACAGACTGGTGGAGGCAGAGATGAAGACGTGGACCCAGGGTCAAATGCACACACAAGAGTCAGCACATAGAGGAGTCTCCCCTGCTCCTGCTCCTTCTGCTGGCCCCTACTTCCCTTAGCTTTCAACATTGACCCTGTTGTGGGAGCTGCTCTTACCATGAATCACCTGGGTCCCAGGCACAGACTTAGGTCTTCTGCTTTCTATCCACATCTACCTTCTCTACTCTCAGGCCAGCTGAAGAAAAAGAAATGCCAGGCTAAAGCCTGTTGGGTCAGGAAGGAAATGTTAATATTCACATACTCGTAGCAGTAACAGGGAGAACATCAGGAGCTCAGTGACCCTAGTACATTTTATAGGAATCCCAGAAAAAACTGTGACCATTGGCTGATAAAAATAGAAGTAAGATTGTGAGTGCACTGGACAGTGTAATTTGTATGCAGAATACCAGAGTAGAAAGAGAAAACCTCAGGAAGTACAAATATTGAAAATAATGCAGATCTCTTCAATCCTAAAGGAGAATGGGATTTTATCAGAGTCCTAATAAAAACCATCACCAAAGTTCTTGATTTGCAAAAGAATGGCCTAGAGAAAGGCACACTCAGCCCTGATTAGTGCAATCTTCTCCACCAAAGAAGATGAAGGACTATGTAAGTCCACACTAGTAGTTCTTCATTGGGGCATAACAAGCAGAAAGTCTGTGTTCTACTGTGGTGCTAACACTTAACCTAACCAGGCACACTCAGAGCAGTGTGTCCTTCACATGGTTATATCCATGCTCCTTGTGCTCTATGGCTCCCTCTGATCTGTGTAAAAACTGCCTCCCTCCCTGTGTCCATAAGGCTGGGGAGGGGAAGGGAAGTGAACATGGAGGGCAGGGTGTTTCTTTGTAGTCCCTAAGGGAATGTGGAATGCTGGAGATTGTTCCCAATATTGTTTAAGTCATGCTTTTAACAGACTTCTTTCCTCATTTATCTCATAATCCCAACAGATTCAGTTACCCTCAACTTTCATCTCTTTGGTTAGGGACATCCAGAAAACATAAATATAGAACAGGACTCAGAAAGGTTTGGTTTTCCAACATGTAATCATGAAATATTTAAAAAATAATGGAAAGTTGGAAGAATTTTATAGCTGACACATAGCACAAAATAGAGATTCTACCTTTAACATTTGAGTGCATTTTTATCACATACAACATTGGTAATTGAACCAAATTATTTTTAACTGTTTCAAGCAAAATTGAAGACATCAATAAACCTTTATCTAAATAATTCAGAATGAATATGTTTAGAGTTCAATATTTTTAGATAGTCATTTTACTTAATATTTATATACAATGAAATACACATATCTTAAGTGATGAGTTTTAGCAAACATGTACCTATTTAACCCAAACTCTATCAAGTTATAGAATATTGACCTTTACTTAAAAACTTACTTTGTCAATCCCCACCTAGTAAATCTAACCTCTGTTCCTATGACAGATTTTTTTTCTGATTTTGTGTTGCAACATAGATAATTTTTTCCTGTTCTTGGTAGTTCATATCCATCAAATCATACTTTATGAACTCTGTTGGGTAAGACTTCTTTCACTCCTCCGTATAAGAATGTTGTATATAACAGTAGTTAATTCTTTTTACTACATTGCAATTTTTAATTGTATGAATTACAACCTTGTATTGGTCAGCCAAAGGGGTGCTGATGGAAAGTACCAGAAATCCATTGGCTTTTATAATCGGTATTTATTTGGGATAAAAGCTCACAGTTATAAGTCCTTAAAAAGTCCAACTCAAGGTTAGTTTCTCACCCAAAATCATTTGCCACATGTTTAAGCAAGATGACAAGCAATATCTGTGAGGGTTCAGCCTTCCTCTTTCCTCTTAAAGCCCCATGGTCCTAGCTTCTTTTGACCTCTGCTGTAGGCTGGAAGTCTCATTTTTTCCACACCTTTTCAGCTGCTCACAACTGTGGTCCTGCAGCAGCTATCAGGTGAATGGCTCAGCTCTCCCCGGGGCTTCAACATCAAAACTAAGTTCTTTCCTCTGCTATGTCTTCTACTGTGTTCTCCTTGAGTGAGTGTCCATTTATACAGCCCACTAAGGGAGCAGGGACTGAACCCTGTGCCATGCCTTACTGATATGGTTGAATCAAAACGTTAATCTTAATTTAATCAAGTAAATGTAAAAGTCTTTGAATTTAATACAAAGAGTATCATTTCCAGAGGAACAGATCAGTTTACAAACATAATCAATATCTCTTTTTGGAATTCTAAACAATATGAAATCTGGACTGGTCCAGTTTAGGACTCTTATGAATAAATATGCTATGAATACACTTGTAGATGTCATTTCATAGGATTCTTACAATGGTTGGAGATAAATACATTTATTGGGGGTTTAAGGGCAAGAGGAGGAAACTTGGCTGTGGTCCCACAACTAGCCTCAGGAAGTTCAAACATCTCTGACATCAGTGATTTGTGGTCTGCCTAGGTCCTACTCCTGGCCAGGGCCTAGAAGAAACCAGGGTTTTTAGACTTTATTGCCGTCTCTCCACTGTTTCCTCATATGCCCTTTACAATGTAGAGATTATAGCCAAAACTCATATGGGAATGAGGAAGCAGACTTGATTTCCTATATCATCTTTAACTTTTGCTTAGTATCTGAACAGTCTCAGGAGAAGAATGAGATAAAATTTATGACTCACTCTGAGAACATTGATACATCCTTTCCTATCTGAGCCTCAGTCTCCTCATGTGTAAATAAAGTAATTAACCCCATTGTCTGGGGATCACCTTGGCCTTACAGCCTGGGACAGGAAATGCACCCAGAGATTCAGGGCTGTGATGGTTTAAGTGATGCTTGGATGTCCTCTTTCTCCTCTGCTCATTCTAGTCACCAGTGTACTTTGGAATCCCCAGAGCCACCCCTCCTTAGAGGCTCCAGATGGGATTCTGTGCATGCCTTCCCAACATTGAATGTTTTTAAGGTAGTTTTCTGAGGTCAAGCAAATGTTGCCATTTTGTTGTATTCTTGAACAAGTTCCTAACTTTCATAGAGCCTTTTCACAGCTATGTGAAGATCCTTGAGTTTCTTTTCATGTTGAGGAATGGGAAACTAGAGATGACAAGAATCTTTGAATGTGTGAAGCCTTAAGTGTGAATCACACTCTGGTGTGCTATATCTGGGCTTGTCCTTGTGGATCTTGTGATATCTGTTAAATTAGGATTAGGGTAACTGAGGCAACACTGGAACATCTTTTAACATATCTGTCCCCTCTTATCTACAATTACACTAGCCTAAGATTTAAGTAATAATACATTGTAGGACTGATATCCTTGTTATTTAAATTAACTCTTTACTACTGTATAATATACTACAGAGGAATGTGAAAATAACAGGAATTCCATTTAACAAGCTCTATAAATTTAAAAGAATGAATAATTCAAAGAAGAATTTCAGGCATTATAAAAGGAGTTGGAAATTAAGATATTTAAGATCATAATTTGGAGATTGTTGGACTTACATTCCAGTCCTGCTACTTGGATATATCTTCAGAAAAACTTTTGTTTATATATTCAACCATTAAACATCTTATAGAGATTTTTATGGGGAGAAATTAGCTAAAATAAATGTGATGCTTCCAGTTCAACACCTAACACTGTACTGGTCATATGAAAAAGCTTTAGTAAACAAATATAAACTGACATGACACATATGAAACAAGTAGAAAACACACCAAAAATTCAGTATATTCTTTGGAGATTTTAAAATGTGATTATTCTTTAATAAAAAGCAAATGATTGGGTGGTGGATGAATCTCAAGTGGTTGAGCACTGCTTCCCATGTCCAAGTACCAGGTTTGATCCCTGATACCTCCTAAAAACAAACAAATAAAACAAACAAACAAAAAAACAAATATCAAAACCAACTCTCATTGGGGAGTGCATGTAGCTCTGTGGTTGAACAAATGCTTCCCATGATGGAGGTACTGGGTTCAATCCCCCATACCTCCTTATAAAAAAGCAAATAATTGAGAGTCACAAAAGTGAGGGAAGGGGTTATGAGTTTGGTGCATGCAGAATGCAGCAAACATTGATATTCTATTTCTTATGAGTTGGTGACTGAACTGCCCTTTGTTTTATAATTATCCTATATATATTAGAAAGACATTTTATATATTCCCTTGAAATGTCATTAGTGCAACTGAAAAATGAATTTTTAGTTTAAATTTAATTGAAATTGAAATCACCAAATTATAGTAAGTAGTGGCCACCATACTGTAAAGATCACCTCTGACATGTCTGATAATTCATTTTTAACCGGAAAAAGTATGCATCTGGGAAAGAAATTGTTTCAAGAGGAGAGGACTCATCTAATACAAAGAAAAATTATTAAAAATGAAGCAGAGAGACTTCTGGGAAGGTGGAGGATTAGAGAGACACAAGACTCACTTTTCTCCCAGAAAACATAGCTAGAGGTCAGGCAGAAACTGCTGAAAAAATGTTCTAGGGGGTAGAACACCACAGGAATAATGGAAACCACCTTGAAAAGGGAGGGGCAAAGTAAAAATGAAAAAAAGTCTTAATAGTGGGTAAAAGCTGCAGTCACAGCTAAGGCTGCTACTGTCCATCTCCCCACCCTCAAACAGAAGACTTTCGTTCTTCTGGCCTCTGATTAGTGACTACAGACAGAGAACACTGCAGGGGTCCACTTCCCCAAGAAATGGGAAAGAGGGATGCAGCCTAATGTTGAGTCAATTTCTGGTCAACAATTTGGTCTCCTGTGACACAAGCACTTCTTGTGTCATTATTTGCCCTGGAAGCTGGCATGGGACTACAAAGATACAACCCTCTCAAAAACCCTCTCTACTGACAGACTGGTTGTTGAGGAGGTAGAAGGGAGATGAATTATTTCCTATACAGGAAAAGGGCTGTCAGTAAATGGAGAACAGAACTTCTGAAGAAGTTTGATTTGTGAGGCTCTGAATAGCCCTGAGACAGGATCCTCTGTCACATTGTTCTGGTTTGGGTTACAGTAAACATTCTGATTAGTGTTTGAGCTGAGAGGCCTTCCAAAAGAGCACCATCTACTGGCAGATGAAGAAAGTGCATTCAAGGAAAATAAAAATAAACAAATAAAAGCAGTTATTTTTTTGGTCTTTACAACCTTCCTCCCCAAGACCTTGGAAGCTTGTATTCAACCCATTACTGGGTGCATGGCCTAGATTTGAGCAACTAAGCAGGTATTATCCTAAAGAGGTAGAACAGGTTGAACTGAGATTCAAAGAACAACAGTAACACAGAACCTCCAACCAGTAAATCTCTATGCAACAGAGAGAAATTGAGCATCAAAATAACTCATATTCATAATCAGATGCCTAGACATCAGCAAAGCATTACAAGCCATATTAAGGAAAAGGAGCTATAACTCAAGCAAATGAAGATATCAAAGGCCCAGATTAGATGTATGATTTGAGACAACTAATCAATGATGTTAATACAAATCTAAATGAAATCAAGGAGTTGAAAGACAATATGGCTCAAGAGGTACAGGACATCAGGAAGATAATATGAACACAAAGAAGAATTAGAAAAATTGAATCAAAAAATAAAAGAGCTTATGGGAATGAAAAATAATAGGTGAGATCAAAAGCACATTAAAGGCATAAAACAGCAGATTCAAAATCATAGAAGAAAGAATAAGTGATGTATAAGACAGAACAGCTGAAATTGAAGCGAGAGAAAATAATTGGAAAAAATTGAATGATAGCATGAAGCACAACATACATGTCATGGGAGTCCCAGGAGGAGAAGAAAAGGGAAAAGGGGTAGAAAGAGTATTTGTGGAAATAATGGTTGATAATTTCCCAACTCTCATAGAAGAAATGAATTTATATGTCCAAGAAGCACAGCCAACATCAACCAGAATAAACTCAAATAGACCTACTCCAAGACACATACTACTCAGAATGTCAAAAACCAAAGATAAAGAGAAAATTCTGAAAGCAACAAGGGAGAAGCAAATCAAAACATGTAAGTGATGCCAGTAAGACTTTGTATTGAATTCTCATCAGAAAGCATGTATGTGAGAAGACAGTGGTATGATATAATTTGGATAATGAAAGAAAGAATTTGCCAGCTGAGAATTCTTTATCCAGCAAAATTGTCCTTCAAATGTGAATGTGAGTATAAAATATTCACAAATAAAAAGAAACTAAGAGAGTTCATAAAACCAGAACCCAGCTCTGCAAGAAGCACTAAATGGAGCCCTACAGCCCAAAAGGTAAAGATGGAACAGAGAAATTTGGAGGCGAATGTAGAAGGGAAGACTATCAGAAATGATAACCAAAAGGGCAAAATGACTGACAAAAATGCATGAACATATGAAAGCCAAAGGATATAATGGTGAAAGTAAATAATTCATTTATGGTAATATCATTGAATTTGAATGTATTAAATTTCCCAATCAAAAGATATAGGCTGACAGACTCGAGGTGGCAAGATGGCGTCGGCTTAGGAGGGCAACTGTGGACAGCTCCCAGATCACAGCAGATACTGGATGGGGTGCAGCACGGGGGTCTGTGCTGAGGGCGTGTGGAGTAAGAAGCTTGGGACATCTATCTGGACAGATCGATGGTGTGGACTGAACCATAGAGATTCATGAGTTTTAAGCCTGCCTGTGGTGGTTAACATAGTCGGCTGAACCGCACCCTTATGGGAAAAAAAAAAAAGCCAGTTGGAAGCGCGACTCCCATCCGTCCGGTGACTGGGTGACCCGACCTGGTGGGAGGGGGTGTTTTCTGAGGGGGGATCTCTGGTAAGAGAGCTTTATTGTCTGGAGATTTGGCTTCCTGAAGCCCCCTGCAACTTAGACGAACAAAACAGCTGCAGTGAATCAGCACCCGGAGGAGGGGAGGGGTTAAACTTCTGAGGGAATTGATCAGCCTAGCAGCCCAGGGATTAGCCCTGGCCCTGCGGAGCTGGGAAGAGGGGCAAGCTCCAAGAGAGGGAGAGGTCTGACAGAAAGCAGAGAGGGGATATTTTAGCTGTCAATCTGGCTGCCTGGACCCCTCATAATTTTGGGGAGCAGATAAGCCAGCTTGAAGCAGTGCCAGGCTGAGGGGAGAGGCGAATCTGCAGAGTTAACCTCATTTACATGAAGCCCGATGATGCAGGGGCTCTGATCCAGAAGAACGGAGTCTGCCATTTTTAGCGTTCTACACTGACAAACATCAGAATTTTGCGTCCCTGGAGAATGCAGAAATTGGGAAGTGCTTGATTAGTTTCCATGAGACCAGTTAGGGCCTCCTCCATGAGGGCGGTCATCTAGAAAAGGACTTATTTTTGGTCCTGTATTACGCCAATAAATAAATAAATAAATAAATAAATAAATAAATAAATAAAATGGTCCCTTTAATAAATGAAAAATAAATTCTTTTAAATTTAGTTTAATAGCCAAAAGCTTCTTCAGGACCTGCATATAAAAACCCTGTGGGGAAATTGTTGGATAGACACAAGCAG
>JAQZBX010009801.1:0-45401 GCA_029593785.1 Cabassous unicinctus
AATAAAATATAATTAGCAGATTGGGACATTTGAAAAATGGAAGAAAAAAAAAAACATAAAAAAATCCTTTTTTAAAAAGAAATTATTCTTTTTTCCTTTTATCACTGTAATATTGGATGGCCAGTGTAACGTGACACCTTCCCCCTCTCATTCCCCAGTGTCTCCCAAATTTCAATTTAATTTTCAAAGAAGTTTTAGATCAAAGCAAAGTCACACACAGAATAGTAGAGACTCCCACATACCCAACCTCCCTCCCTCTTCCCCACCCCATGTTTAAACCTTTATTTTTTTAATGAATTTTATCAT
Source organism: Cabassous unicinctus (assembly GCA_029593785.1). NCBI lineage: Eukaryota > Metazoa > Chordata > Mammalia > Cingulata > Chlamyphoridae > Cabassous > Cabassous unicinctus. The sequence goes on from JAQZBX010009801.1 coordinate 307, forward strand.
TGGTATAACTGTTATACAGATAATAAAATATAGCAACTAAAAATTTTCAGTGGTTTACAGTATAGTTTACAATTTAGACTGTACAGTTTAATAATTTTTGATGATATTTACCATGTCCTGTGTCCATTAATGTAAGGTAATAAAGAATATTTCCCATGACCACTACATACCCCTTTGGAACTTTTCTGTTCTTTCCTCCCCATCCCCTGGGGCATATGACTCTTCCCTGTCTTGGCTCATGGAATGACAAGATTCATATTTACATGTCCTGGGTATTCTAACCTGTCCTTCCTAATCTACCCACCTGTTAATCTTGCACCATCGAACCCAGTAAAATCTATAGCCACCTGTCCTATCCTTCAATATGTAACTATACTCTTTCAATTTACCATATATAATGTCCATATGGGTGATGGCTCACAGCCTGCCCTTCTCTCTTTCTTCCTTGTTATCCTATCTTTCGGTCAGTGGTTCTCAGAAACTGTTATCATACCTCAATTCAAATCAATGAGGTCATAAACTGTTCTTCCTTCAATGCCTGGCTTCCTTCACTCACCATAAGGTCTCCAAGATTCATCCATGTTATTTCATGTGGTAGCACTTTATTCCTTCTAACAGCTGAGTAATATTCCATTGTATGTATGTGCCACATTTTCTTATCCATTCTTCTGTTGATGAGCACCATGGCTGATTCCAACTTTTTGCAATTGTGAACAATGCCAGTATGAATATTGGTGTGTGTATATCTGTTCGTGTCTTTGCTTTCAGTTGTTCTGGGTATATACTCAGTAGTGGAAATGCTGGATCATATGGAAGATCTATTGTTAGTTTTCTGAGGAATTGCCAAACTGTTCTTCACAGTGGCTGGATCATTCCACAATCCCACCAGCAGTGGATGAGTGTTCCTATTCCTCCACATCCTCTCCAACACTAATATACTGCTGTTATTTGATAGCTGCCATTCTGATGGGTGTAAGATGGTATCTCATTGTGGTTTTGATTTGCATTTCCCTAATAGCTAGCGATGTCGAGCATTTATCATGTGCTTTCTAGCCATTTGTATTTCTTCCTTGAAGAAGTGTCTTTTCAGGTCACTTGCCCATTTTTTAAATGGGTTGTTTATCTTTTCATTTTCGAGATGAATGATTTCTTTATATATGCAGGATATTAGGCTCCTATCAGATATATGATTGACAAATAGTTTCTCCCATTGTGTAGGCTGCCTTTTCATTTTCTTAATAACATCCTTTGAGGTGCAGAAGTTTTTAATTTTGATGAAATCCAATTGATCTATTTTTTCTCCTGCTGCTCGTGCTTTGGCTGTGAAGTTCATGAAACCATTTCCTATACAAGATTCTGTAGATGCTTCCCTACATTATGTTCCAAGGTCTTTATGGTTTTGACTCATATTTATATCTTTGATCCATCTGGAGTTGATTTTTGTATAAGGTGTGAGATGGTATTCTTCTCTCACCTTTTGGATATGGATATCCAGTTCTCCAAGCACCACTTGTTAAACAGGCCATTCTCTCCCAATTGAATGGTCTTGGTGGCCTTGTCGAATATCTGATGACGGTATATGTGAGGATTTATATCAGAATTCTCTATTAGGTTCCGTTGGGCAGTAGGACTATCCTTGTGCCAAGAACATGTGGTTTTATTCACTGTAGATTTGTAGTATGTTTTAAAGTCAGGTAATGTGATACCTCCAACTTCGTTTTTCTTTTTCAATATGTCTTTGGCAATTCAGGGCCTCTTACCTCTCCAAATATATTTTGTGGTTAGTTTTTCCAGTTCCTTAAAAAATACAGTGTTGATTTTTATTGTGGTTGCACTATATCTGTAGATTACTTTGGGTAGGATAAACATCTTGATGATGTTTAGTCTTCCTATACATGATCAGGGAATATTTTTCCATTTATTTTAATCTTCTTTAATTTCCTTTAACAGTGTTGTGTAGGTTTCTGTATATAAGTCCTTTACATATTTAGTTAAATTTATTGCTAGGTATTTGATTTTTTGTTACTATTGTAAATGGTATTTTTTTCTTGATTTCCTCCTCAGATTGCTTGTTATTGGTGTACAGAAATGCTAATGATTTTTGAGCATTGATCTTGTAGCCTGTAACATTACTGAAGTCATTTATAAGTTCTGGAAGCTTTGTTGTAGATTTTTCAGGGCTTTCTATGTATAAGATCATGTCATCTGCAAATAATGAAATTTTCACTTCTTCCTTTCCAATCCGGATGCCTTTTATGTCCTGTCCTTGCCTCAGTTCTCAGGCAAGTACTTCTAAGGCAATGTTAAATAGGAGTGGTGATAGAGGGCATCCTTGTCTTGTTCCTGATCTCAGAGGGAAGGCTTTTACGATTTCACCATTGAAAATGATGTTGGCTTTTGGTTTTTCATATATACCCTTTATCATATTTAGAAAGTTTCCTTTTATTCCTTTCTTTTATAGTATTTATATCAGGAGAGAGTGCTGTATTTTGTCCAATGCTTTTTCTGCATCAAAGAGCTGATCATGTGATTTTTTTCTTTCAATCTGTTTATGTGGTGTATTACATTGATTGATTTTCTTATATTGAAAGATCCTTGTATACTCGGGATGAAACCCACTAAGACATGGTGTATAATCTTTTTGATATGTTGTTGAATGCGATTAGCAAGTGTTTGGTTGAGGATTTTAGCATCTAGGTTCATTAGAGAAATTGGTCTGTATTTTCCTTTCTCGTGGTATCTTCGTTTGGTTTTGGTATTAGGGTAATGTTAGCATTGTAGAATGAGTTAGGGAATATTCCTTCTACTTCTATTTTTTGAAGAGCTTAACCAGAATTGGTGTTAGCTCTTTCCAGAATGTTTGGTAGAATTCAGCTGTGAAGCCATCTTGTTCTGAGCTCTTCTTAGTTGGCAGGTTTTGATGACTGTGTCTATTTCTTTACTTTAATTGGACTGTTGAGTTCATCAATTTCTTCTTTCAACAATGTAGGCTATTTGTGGGTTTCAAGAAACTTCTCCATTTCCTCTAAATTATCATTCTTGTGGGGATATAATTTTTCAAATTATCCTTTTATGATACTCTTTATTTCTGTAGTGATATCCCCTTGCTCATTCCTTATTTTGTGTATTTGAATCTTTTCTCTCTTTTTATTTGTTAGTCTGGCTAACGGTGTGTCAATTTTATTGATATTCTCAAAGAACCAGCTTTTGATTTTTTTTATTGTTTCTAGTGCTTTCTTATTATCTATTTCATTTAGTTCTGCTTGAATCTTTGTTATTTCCTTCTTTCTACTTCCTTTTGGTTCAGTTTGTTGTTGTTTTTCCAATTCCTCCAAGTGTACAGTTAGGTCTTCAATTTTAGCTTTTTCTTATTTTTTAATATATTAATTTATGGCTATGAACTTCCCTCTCAGGACTGCTTTCACTATGTCCCATAGGTTTTGATATGTTGTGTTGTCATTTTCATTAGTTTCAAGGTAGTTGCTTATTTCTTTTTAGATTTCCTCCTTGACCCACTGTTTGTCTAAGAGTGTGTTGTTTAAGTTCCAGATCCTTGTGCCTGTTTCTCTGGCCCTTAGCGATTTCCAATTTCATTCCGTTGTGGTCAGAGAAATTTCTTTGTATAATCTCAATCTTTCTGAATTCATTGAGAGTTGTTCTGTTGCCGAGTATGTGGTCTATTTTGGAGTATGTTCCATGTGCACTCGAGGAGAATGTAAATCCTGCTCAATTTGGGTGGAGTGTTCTGTATATGTCTGTTAATTCCAGGTACTCTAATGTATTGTTGATAGCCTTTGTTTCTTTAGTGATTCTCTGTCTGGATGTTCTGTCTAATGATGATAATGGTGTGTTAAAGTCCCCTGTTATATTGTAGAGGCATTTATTTCTCCACTTAATTTTTCCAGGGTTTGCTTCATACACTTTGAGTCACCCCGATTAGGTGCATAACTGTTTATGGTTGTTCTCTCTTCTTGAGAGATAAATCCTTTTACTAATATATAGTGTCCATCTTTGTCTCTCATGATAGTTTTGCATTTAAAGTCTCTTTTGTCTGATATTAAAATAGCTACTTCTGCCCGTTTTTGGCTATTGTTAGCTTGTAAAATGATTTTCAAGCCATTCACTTTAAGCCTCCTTGAATCCCTGCATCGAAGGTGGTTTTCTTGTAGAAAGCATATAGATGGATGATATTTCCTTAAACATTCTGCTAATCTGCGTCTCTTGATAGATGAATTTAGTCCATTAACATTCAGAGTTATTACTCATAATGAATTTCTTACTTCAGACCTTTATCTTTGGATAAATGTATGTCATATGTTGTTTTGTTTTTATTTTTTGTCTCGTTAGTTGCTTTTAAACTCTCCTCTAATTCTCTCTCCCTTGTTTTTTCCTTTCAACTTGTAGAACTTCCTTTAGTGTTTCTTAAAGTTCAGGTTTCATATTAACATACTCTCTTAATTTCTGTTTTTTTCTGTGAATATTTTAAACTCCCCATCATTTTTGAATGCCAGTTTTGCTGGGTAGAGAATTCAAGGCTGGAAGTTTTTTCTTTTAGTATTTTGACTATGTCATACCACTGTCTTCTTGCATCCATTATTTCAGCTGTGAAATCAGCACTTAGTCTTATTGTGCTTCCCTTGTATGTGATGGTTCTCTTTTCTCTTACTCCCTTGAGTAATTTCTCTTTGCATTAGCTATTTTGACAAATATATGTCTTGAAGTTGGCCTGTTGGGATTTATACTGTTTGGGGTGCATTTATACTGTTGGGATTTATACTGTTTGCATTAGATATTTTGACAAATATATGTCTTGGAGTTGGCCTGTTGGGATTTATACTGTTTGGGGTGCACTTTGCTTCATGGATCTGCACATCCATCTCTCTCAATAGGGTTGGGAAGTTTTCAGCCATTATTTCCTTCAACACTTCTTCTGTTCCCTTTCCCTTCTCTTCTCCTTCTGGGATGCCCATAATGCATATGCTTGAACGTTTTGTGTTGTTGGTTAATTCCCTGATTCCCTGCTGGATTTTTTCTATCTTTTTGTCTATTTTTTCTACTATCTGTTTAATTTCAGATGTATTGTCTTCCACATCACTAATTCTTTCTTCTGGCTCTTCAAATCTGTTCTTATGTGAATCCAGCATCTTTTTGATTTCTTGGATTCTGCCATTGGTCACCATCACATCCATTATCTCTTTGGGAGTGTTTACAACTTCTTCAGTATGTTCTCCTAGTGTCTTCTTTATATTCTGAATCTCTTCCTTCACTTCTTTAAGTTGGTCCATGATATTTGTTTGGAAAGCTTTGATTAGTTGTTCAATGATCTGCCTCAGTTCCTCGTTTTTAGTTTGCTTATTGGATTGGTCCATGTTTTCCTGTTTCTCAGTGTGGTTTGTAATTTTTTGTTGCCCTCTAATCATCATTTTATCTTGATGGATTTATTGAGTTGATTAACTTCTCTCTCTGCTCTAGAGTTTTATTTAGCTGGTGGTTCTGTGTATGTGTAAAGTTTTCTCTTTGATACTTTTTCTTCTTATTTTATTTCCTTGCTTCTTTCTATGTTCCCTTGAAGGCAAAAGATTAGGATGAGAGGAATCAAAAGATGTGAGAAAGAAAGAAGGATAATAGTAATATTGATAAAAGTTAGAAATGGGGCCAAATAAGACTTAATGAAGTGAATATTTAACTCAAGTAGGCAGTGTAGAGTAATAGGAAAGAAAGTGTAGTACCTACAATGGACTGGGAAACCAAATAGAGGAATATATATATAACGATTAAGGAGGCTAGAGTTAGGAGGAGGAAGAGAAAGAGTTAAGAAAGGGCTAAAAGAAAAGAGTTAATATTAATTTAAAAAATTGAGGGAATAGAAATTGACACCCTTGAGTTGTGGGCATATGGAAAAAATGTGATATTTAATAGCCACAGCAGAAAGCAGAGGGCAGAAAGATGAGGGAGGGATATTAGATAGTTTGGATTACAAAATCGATATAGAGAGAGAATGGGAAATTACTGAAGAAGAAGCACAGCAAAGAAGAGAGAAGCTAGGAGCACCTAATTTTAAAAAAATGAAAGAAAGAAGAAAGGGGGGAGGAAAGAGGAAAGAAAAGCAGGAGGCAAAAAATTAACAGAGAAGAAGCAAGAAATCACACTGGCAAGCAGTCAAACAAAGCTAAGGGGGATCAATATTCCCTGGGGTCCCATGGATCCTCGCAGCCTGCTTGTGTTTATCAAACAATTTCCCCACAGGGTTTTTATATGTAGGTCCTGAAGAAGCTTTTGGCTATTAAACTAAATTAAAAAGAATTTATTTTTCATTTATTAAAGGGACCATTTTATTTATTTATTTATTTGTTTGTTTATTTATTTGGCATAATACAGGACCAAAATAAGTCCTTCTCCAGACCACCCCCCTCACGGAGGGGGCCAAAACTGGGCTGATGGAAACTAATCAAGCCCTTCCCCATTTCTGGATATCGCAGGGATGCAAAAGTCTGATGTTTGTCAGTGTAAAAAACGGCAGACTCCACCCTTCTGGATCAGAGCCCCTGCATCATCGGGTTGTAGGTAAATGCAGTTTACTCTGCAGATTCGCCTCTCCCCTCAGCCTGGTGCTGCTTCAAGCTGGCTTATCTGCTCCCCAAAGTTATGAGGGGTTCCAGGCAGCCAGATCGACAGCTAAAATATCTCCTCTCTGCTTTCTGTCAGAACTCTCCCTTTCTTGGAGATTGTCCCTCTTCCCAGCTCTGCGGGGCCAGGGCTTATCCCTGAGCTGCTAGTCTAATCAACTCCCTCAGAAGATTAACCCCTACCCTCCTCTGGGTGCCGATTCACTGCAGTTATTTTGTTCGTCTAAGTTGCGGGGGGGCTTCAGGAAGCCAAATCCCCAGAAAATAAAGGTCTCTTACCAGACCTCCCCCCTCAGAAAATGCCCCCTCCCACGGGGTCGCATCACCCAGTTACCGGATGGATGGGAGTCATGCTTCCAACCGGCTTTCTGCCCCCCCATAAGGGTGGGGGTCAGCTGACTGTGTTAACCACTACATGCAGGCTGAAAACTCATGAATCTCCATGGTTCAGTCCACACCGTCGATCTGTCCATATAGATGTCCCAAGCTTCTTACTCCACACGCGCACAGCACAGACCCCCGTGCTGCACCCCGCCCACTATCTGCCGTGTTCTGGGAGCTGCCCACAGTTGCCCTCCTAAGCCGACGCCATCTTGCCACCTCCCTACACAGTGGTTTTATTAATAACAATTCCTTAATTCTTCCTGAGAGTTTCCATCACTATTCTTACATTAATCATTTGTTCTCATATGTTGGCTATGTTTAAAATAATTATTTTTAAATTACTCTGTGATAATTACAATATCTACCTCATATCTGATTTTTATTCTGATGCTTGTTTTGGCAGAAAATTTTCCTTATATTTTAGTCTACCTTGACTTTTTAACTGAGAGCTGTGGTAGATTAAGACATGTGCAAAAATAAAAAATGTTATTGAACTTAACCTGCATTCTTGTGAATATGAACACATATGTAAAATGAATCTTTGATTGTGTTAAAGTCATTGTGTGGTCACATTTGTAAATAGGACCTTTGAAGATTTTATTTAGGTGTGGCCAACTGAGCAAAGGTTTGTTTTAATCCATATTACTGGACACCTTGTAGCAGAAATTCAGCAGCATTTATATTGCAGGTACAAGGAGAGGATTTCCCATTTGGTAGAAAGCAGAGACAAGCCAAGGAACCCCAAATAGTGTGGCAAGGCAACCCCAGATGCTACAGACTGAAAGAAAAGGCATGATCTTGCTAAAATCTTGAATAGTAATTTCTGGCCTCTGAAGCAGGGTGTCAATAATTTTGGATATTTATATATGCATACTTGGGTAAAGTGTGGGTAAAATATGAATATTTGGAAAATATGAATATTTGGAAAACTGCATTATTGGTCAAGGACATAAAATGTAAAGTGACAATCACAGATAAATATACACTCATAAAACCTGAAGAATGTTTAAAATATGAAAGAACACATTATTTAAGGTTGTGATATAAAGGAAACTCATATACTAGAAGGTGTTTAATTAATACAAACAATTTAGACAACAGTTTTGACATATGTATTTAATTTATTTTAATTTTAAAAGTTGTGGGTTTAAAGTAAAATAATGCATAAAGCACAGAATTCTCATACACCACTTTATTATTAACCTCTTGCATTAGTGTGGATCACATGTTACAAATGATGATAGTACATTGCTATAATTGTTCTATTAGCTATGTTTGTCGTTTAGCTTCGAGTACACAGTGTAGTGTAGTTAGCATGTATACATCTAATATGTCCCCTTTTAATCACATTCACAACTATATTTCAGTGCTATTAATTATGTTCACAGTTTTGTGTTACCATCACCATCTTCCATTACCAAAACATTTCGATCATTCCAAATAGGAACACTATGCATTTTAAGCCTTGAATTCCCATTCCGTATCCTTACCCTATATTCTGCTAACTTATATTTTAGGTCATAACTATATGTTTACATATACTAATTATTTCAAATCACTGAGATCATACAAAATGTGTCCTTTTTTGCCTGACATTTCTCTCAACATGATATCTTCAAGGTTCATCTATGTTGTCACAAATATCAGGATTTCATTCCCTTTTACTGCTGAATGATATTCTCTTGTATGTATGTGTCAACTTTTATTTACCCATTCATTGGTTGAATGATAGATGGGTTACTTACATCATTTGGCATTTGTGAATAATGCTACTTGAAAAGGATCGGTGCTAATGCATCCATGAAATCTGGCCCTGGACTTTTCCTGGTTTGAAGTTTTTTTTTATGGGTTCAATCTCTGTATTTCTTATAGAGTTTTTGAGGTTTTCTATTTCTACTTGAGTCAAATAAGTGATTTTTTGGTACAAATATTTCCATTTCATCTGGATATTCTAATTTGTTGGAATGACAATGTCAATACTATCTTATAATACTTTTTATTTTTATAAGATCAGTAGTGATATCAACATATTTATTTCTATTTTTGTTATTTGGATCTTTTATTTTATTTTCTTTGTCAAATTAGGCAAGGATTTTTCATTTTTATGGATCCATTCCAAGGAATCAAATTTTGTGTCATTGATTCCCTGAATGATTTCCTATACTCTATTTCATTTATCTCTAATCTTCTTTCTTCCCTCTGCTGTCTTTGGGTTTACTTTGCTCATCTTTATCTAGTTCACCAAGATATGAATTTGGTAATGATTTTTATATACTTTTCCTTTTCAATGTAGGCATTCATGGCCATACCTTTCCCTCTCACACTGCCCTTGTAGCATCTGCTAAATTTTGGCATGCTTTACCTTCATTTTCATTCATCCCTATCTATTTTCTACTCTCCCTTGTAATTAATTCCTTCATAACATGGTAGGTAAAGATATGCCATTTAATTTACTAAGGTTTGTAAATTTTCCGTTTTTTTTTTAATCAATGATTTCTAGCTTTACTCCATTGTGATCAAAGAGGTTATTTTGCACTATATCATTATTTTTAAATTATCAAGACTTCTCTTGTACTCTAACAAAGGGCCTATATTGTGGAATAATACAAGTGCACTAGGAATAGAAGAAAACTTTTTCAACATAATAGAGGACATTTATGGAAATCCCGCAGCTAACAGTATATTCTATGGTGAAAGAATTAAGCCTTTTATATCAGTCCTAACTGTTCCGCTAACTTCAAATTCAGCTCTAAGCTTTCAGGCACATGCATTATCTCACCCTGGGGCCTCAGCTATTTGACCTCATCACATGGAAAGATAAAAATGGAAGAGTCCTCTCTTCCTTTGTCTGAGTCAATATCTGTATATATAAGATTCGGCAAGGATATGGGAACTCAACCTGCATCTCGCATCATTGACAGAGTCCAATGTAAAACCATAAAGCAATCTTAAAATGTAATGTAAACAAGGACCCTTAGCTGCATTTAATGCAGTCAAAGATATCACACTCACAGGAATAGATTACTTTACAAACATAATCTTTCTCTTTTTAGGATTCATAAAATAATCTCAACTTCCACACTACATAAAAGCAAACTGGGCAAATACAGTAGGCACAAAAACAATGGCACAATATGAGTCAACAAATGGATAAAAAAATGTATTACATACACAAAATGTAATATTGTTCAACAATAGGAATGAAGGCCTGAGATATGCTGTAAATTGGAAGAACCTCGAAAACATTGTGATTTTGAAATAAGCATTACATATAAGGACAGAGATTATATGATATCTATATAAGGCATGTATAGAAAGAGATGCATAGATACAGAACATATTTAGATGTTACCATGGTTTGGTGGCTGTGGATAAGAGTTAATGTACATTGGTTGCATATGGATTGTGAGTAAATGAAATTAATAAAAGAAAGATAGCACCTCCCCCAAAACAGCAAATACAATTCACATAAATTCAGATGACCATTATGTCTATGGATAAGGGGAGGGATTTAATCAAGAAGAACTAATCAGAAGTGTGAGGCTTGTCAATATTATTACATTTTTATATTCAAACATTGGAGAAACAATTGAAGTTTTTTTTGGATTAAATAAGAGATGTGTGTCTTTACAGGATTTTATAAAATAATTCTTTCATAATTTGTTAAGCTGACTTTGTCTGTTTTATTTTTTAAAGTTGAACTAAAGTTCAAAAAAAAGAAAATATAGTTTGCATAAAATAACATGGGATATATGTTTAGACTATACTTCCCTCATTTTTTCAATATCTATGTGTTCCTGTATATTGGTCACTTTTTTCACTAGAGCTCATAGCATATTAATCAAAGCTATTTAAAATCCTGAACTGATAATGCTAACATATCTGTAATGTTGGTTCTGGTTCTGCCCCTTACTCTATATCTGCAAACTGTGTTTTCTACTTTTTGAAGGTCTTTCAAATTTTTATTTAATGCCAAACATGATGTACCTAATAAAAGTCATTGAAGTAAATAGGCAAGAGGTATTGTCTTAGTTTCCTGGCTGCTTTGACAATTACCACATCATATTAACAACAGGAATTTATTGGTTCATGGTTTCAGGGAATAGAAAGCTTGTGTACTCTCTGGGTTGTTAACATTTTAGCTGACAAGGAATACTTGGGTGCCTTGGCTTTACCATCATTTGGAAATGTCCTCCCTTCTCTTTCAGGACTTGTTGACTTCCAACATCATTCACCAAAGTGACTTTTTGTACATGAAAACTCATTCAGATGGACCAAAAGTTAACTGAAAGTTACATTTGGAACAGGTCCTAGTTACACACCCAGCATAATGGATTAACATTAAGAACATGTTTCTCTGTCTTTGTTTTGTTTTGCTTTGTTTTTCCTAGTGTACATAATTCATACTACCACAGGCTATTCTCTGGCCCCCAGAATGCTCTAGACCCCAAATGCAAAACACATTCATTCTATCACCTCTCCAAAGCATTAATTTATTTAAGTAAAACCTTGGAATCCAAAGTCTAATTAAAATCGGTTACAGGTAAGCTTCATCCTGGGGAAAAATTCTTCTCAGTCTGAGACCTGGGAATCTAGAAAGCAAGCTATTTTATTCCAAAGTACAACAAAGAGACAGGCATAGGCTAAACATTCCCATATCAAAAAGGAGATATCAGGAGAAAAACAAGGGTCATTTGTCCCAAGCATGTCTGAAACTCAGCAGGACAAACTTCATTTGATTGTAAAATCTAGAGTCATCTGTGTATCAATGCTTTGTCCTCTGGCCTCAAGGAGGAGACACTGTATGCTTTCCAAGCACTTGTGCATTGTCCATACTCTCATCGAATAAAAGAGTAGAGGTCCCACCGACTCCAATCATCAGTATGGCAGCACACTCTGCCTGAATGTAGATATATCTTTCCCATCATATTGGAATATTGGGGTGTCTGCATTCTCCCTATATAGCAGGGATCAAGTCCCTACCCCTCCAATTACTGGGGTAGATGGCCTGTCCCGTCAAGCACAAAGGTAGTCCTGTCATTTCCACACATATGGGCAAGTATGCTCTCCTGTTAAAGAGAGGTACATTTGTGTCCAGACCTCTGTATCAATATTTCTGCCCTTGAAGTCTATCTACCTTCAATTCGTCCCTTCTCTGTCCCTTTCAGTCCAGGTAGGTAGTGCTTCTATTAATATCAATTTTGCAAAAACCTTGTTTGTCTTGTTTGTCAAATTGGTCCAAAAATTCATCAACATATCAGATAAAAGGACTTTCCACAAGTTCTTACATTCCTGCATTTTATGTATTTATTTACTAATTTTTTAAAAATATATTTTTAAAGGATACTTAGATTACAGAAATGTTACAAAAAATATAGAGAGATTCCCATATGAGCCACTCTTTACACCTCCCATATCCTCCCACATAAACAATCTCCTCCGTTAGTGTGGCACCTTCATTGCAATTGATAAATGCATCCTGGGACATTGCCATTGAGCATGGACCACAGTTCACATTGTAGTTTACACTCTCTCCCACACAATTGCATTTTAAATTCAGTCTTCCATGTTCAGCCACATCTTCTTTGAGAGGGGTTTATTCCAATATACCTTGACATCTACCCTATTCTCTGGTAAGTCACTTCCTAAAAGCTCAGGGATGCTCCTGATAGAGATATTTCTGGCCCTACTCTCAGAGTTAAGTATTTGAATAGGCTGAGGTTTTTTGTTGCGTTTTATTTTTAATCAACAATTTCTACTTTCTTTGTGCTTAGTAGTTTTTCACATCCCTCCAGAATTTTTCTATATTCTGCAATGAGAAACCAGGCTGAAACTTTCACACTTAGCTTAGAATTATCATCAACTAAATTTCAATCCAACATTCAGAAAAAATTTCACCAATTATTTAGCTACTTTATAACATGATTTTTATTCTTTCCAGTTTCCAATAACACATTCATCATTTCCTTCTAAAATGTCATAAAATTTACCTTTAATTTCCACAATTCTACCAACAGTTTCTGCAATGCAATGTAGGCTTTTTCTTTCAAGCACTTCATATTCTTTTAGGCTTTATCCATTCCCTAATCCTAAAGCAACTTCCACATTTGTAGGTGTTTGTAAGAACCGCACTTCATTTTCCAATACTAAAAGCTTTCTTAGATTTCTTGCTATCATGGCAAATACCTCACAATGTGATGGCTTAACAATAGGAATTTATTGGCTCACGACTTACAAGTCTAGCAGTCTAGCTTCCTCTTGGGGTCCACAGTGTTCTGTCTGTCAGACAAACCTTGGGATCCTTGGCTTTCCTTTTATATTATGATGTCTTATCCTTTCTCTTCTGCATTCTGTTAACTTCCAGTTTAGGGCTCTACCTCGTGACTTCCTCTTCATAAATCCTGTGAGATTTGTATTAATGCCCAACTTCATTCAGTTTTGTCACTCCGTAACTAAAAATAACATCACTACAAGGTCCTATTTATAGTCGGTTCTCACACACAGAAATGGAATAAAATTAAGAATAGCTTCTCTGGAATGTATATAGTTTAACTCACATACTCATATAGCTTTATGTTTGTATAGCTAGGTGTTCATCAGGGATTACAGATTGCTGTAGCTGTAAAGTATTAGAGGCTAGAATTTCTACAGGTTATTCCACTAACTAGGTTGTTCCACTGGCAGTTCCATTGGCTTGGTTTTCTTGTTTTTGGTTCCCAAATTTTCTTTGGATTTTCCTAGAGACTTCTTAAATAAGGTCTGAGCCTTACATTTATTTATCTTGTAATCCAGTTTTATAATAGAGGAGGTTTATTGATATCCTTTGATGTGTGTGGTGGAGGAAGCATTCTATAATCCTATGATTAGGTCATCATAATTTAATTTTTGCTGCTGGACTATGAACTCAGCAATTGTTTTTCATTCTGGTAACCTCCTATGGCCCCAAGGATGAGACAAGAAATGTAGAGTGGGCTATTGTTTTATATTTCTGTTTCCATACATCTAAAACTAGAGGGGATCTTATTTCAGTATTTCCCTTCTACAACATGGAAGAGTAGAGGTGGGTGAATTCACTATTTCCCATCCACCAGGTACTTAGGCTCTCTTAAAACCAGTTTTCTAGACTCTGATAAAATAGTTACTTTTGAGGATAGTACTTTTTAAGGAAAACAAATGAATCTGCATATTCCAAAATATTTACTTTTCCCTCTCCCTACTGGAGGTACAAGGCAGAATTATCTCCAGTCTCCAAAACAGGAAAAGAATGTGATTATTGGAAATAAATCTCAGGAAAGCATGGTCCCTTCTCTTCATATCTGGGTCTTCTGGTATCTTTGAATCTCAAGACTGTCCACACTGAGCAACCACAAATTGTTCAATGCCACGAGAATGAAATGAAAACACTCTAAAGCTTAGTATTCTTTGGGGGGAAGGCCCCACTTATTGGATCTCCTCCAATATATATATTGTCAGCTATATCAGGAGGTGTGCCCAAGGACATGATGTACATGTAAGGCCTCAGAAAGTTTTGGATTGTGCAGGAGATAATGGAAAGGCAGAAAGCTCTAAGTAACAGTGTAAAGTAAGAAAGTTCTTATTGTTCTCAGGAGAAACTAACAGCAGCTTTTTCCCATGCAGCACTATTTTGCTTGTGCAGCAAAGCAGTTTTAAACTGTTTCAAACATAATTTAACCAAAGCGTTCCTACAGTTCAATTAGAGTCCAAGCATCCCTACTTGTACTGGCTCCATCAGAGATATTCTGTTTCTCTGTTTCTCAAGGTTAGCAGTGATTCACACTAACTGTTTCAATTGTATTAAGGGCTATCGCTTGCACTGTGACTTCAATTCTCTGTGAGATATATGAACAGCTGTTTTTCAGATTATTGATCATTTTGTTGTTTTAGGGATGGAAATGATGATTTCCAAGGTGTTTATGTGCTGGTCCAGAAACTGGAAGCCTAAGAAATGTATTTTTTATCCTAACATCTCAGAAGTATTTTAAAAATTGCATATTTACTCTTTCCAAATATACATCAATAAATAATTATAGCTAACAGTCTTTATCTATGTTATAATGAAATGTACAAATAATCATAATGAAGGCCAAATATCCTATAATAACATTTTAACAAATCAACAATTTCATCTTGTAAAATTTATTTAAGTCTCTTTTAAATTCTCTAAAAAATGATTATTAAATTTTAATAGTGTGGTTACATATATAATGTATATATTATTAATTCACAGCAATAATAAAAATGAATGGGACACTGCCAAAATATTCGTTGTTTGAAAGCCTTTTGTCAAACAAAAATAAACAATAAAGAAGCAAATGTATCACCTTTCAACATAGGGGAAAAGAATGGTGATCTTCATGCAAAATAATTAACAATAAGTTTCTTGAATCTAAATAGAATCAATGCTTTTCACTGAATAGAAATTGATTTGAAGAAATATTGTAGACATGTTAACTCCCCTGAAATGATTCAGGAGTGTGATGAAACACAGTTACAGTTTAACAATAGTAAGTGCCTGCAGCTAATGACTCGTAAGCCAGACTACACATAAATATCCATTTCTCTGTTCACCTAGCAGGTTAATTGTAAGCCAAAAGATGAAATTCATCACATCACTTATTGGGATTTAGTATTATCTCCTTTGCTTTATAGTTAAAATTTATGCAGAGTGTGTTAGTCAGCCAAAGGGGTGCTGATGCAAAGTACCAGAAATTTTTTGGTTTTTATAAAGGATATTTATTTGGGGTAGACACTTACAGTTACCAGGCCATAAAGCAGAAGTTTCTTCCTTCACCAAAGTCTGTTACCACGTGTTGGAGCCAGACAGCCCCCGACATTTGTTAGGGTTCAGGCTTCTTGGGTTCCTCTCTTTCCAGGCCTGTGTTTTTCTCTGGGCTCAGCTCCTCTGTTTCCTCCAAAGGTCAGCTGCAGACTATAAGGCTCTCTAGCCTTTGACTCTCTCCACAAGGCCAGGTGTGAACTGTCAGCCAAACAGCTTGTCTTTTTTACCAGGGCCTTTTCTCCTTCCTCATGACCAAGCTCCTCTGTATGCTTGCTTTGGAGCAGGATGTCTGCCGGTGTCTGCCAGGGTTCAGGCTTCTTGGGCTTCTCTCTTCTCTGGTCTTGTCTTTCTCCAGGCTCAGGCTTTGCGTTTCTCCACCAGGCCAGCTGAATACTATCAGGTGAACAGCTTGTCTCTTTTCCTGGAGCCTTCTCTCCTTCCTCATGACCAACCTTCTCTGTGTGCTTACTTCCCTGGGTTCCAGCATTAAAACTCAGCATCGGAACTCCAACATCAAAACTCTAACTGAAAACACTCCCACTATGTCCTTTGCCATGTCTTTTATCTTTTGGCCCTACTGACATGGCCCAATCAAAGCCCTAATCATAATTCAATCACACCCAGTGAAATAGACCAATTATAAACATAATCTGATATCTATTTTTGGGATTCATAACTATATCAAACTGCCACACAGAGTATCCTATGTCTTTTGAGGTCATGTTTGTTTGCTCTGATTGATATATAACATTCTTAGCATTAACTACAATATTAATTTTTGTTGGCCTACTATCCATTTTTGAAGAGATGTTTTACATGACAACGTAGCAGAAAAAGTAAACACAATCTATTTATGTTAGAGACTTTATAAAAGCCTTACTTGTTTAAAATAACATTAATACACATAAAGAATAGCAAAGTATTTTTAAAAAGCAATTTTAAAATGTGGAATTATGCATTTAAGAAGTTTATCATCTTGATAACATGCAAATTTAAGTATATTTTAAATTTAAGAAAATGTAAAATGTTAACAATGCAAGGAGTTTAATGAATCTTCTTGCATATTGCTGGATGAGAGATGAATACATGTAAAATATTGTGTATCCTCAAAGTAGGTGTTTTTTTTTTTATTTTTTGTTCTTTGTTTTTTAGTTTCCTAAGGCTGTTCTCACAAATTCCCACCCTGCTTAAAATACCAGAAATTTATTGGGTGGCTTAATGCAAAGTTCTGGACAATAGAACTCCTTATCAAGATGTTATCAAAGCTATGCATTGGCTGAAATCCAGAGATTTCTATCAATGGCAATTCATAACACAACACAATCTCTGTTCTGATATGAGGCTGGTTCTACTTCTATATCTCTTTGTCCAAATTTAATCTCCTAATAAGAATCCCAGTCATCTTTCCAATCCATTCCAGTTTGGCCTCATGATATCTTCAAAGATTCAAGTTTTAAATAAGATCACATTCATGAGACTGCATTTTAATACTTAAATGTATCTTACTGAGGGACAAAATTCAATTTATATGAGGTATCAAAATTAGAATAATGTATATTTTAAAACTTGGCAGTTAAACTTCATGAATTATTCCACAAAAAAATAGAGAAGCTATTATTATAAAAGACCCTGCAACCTGAGTGCCCACAGAGTACTGCCTAAAAACAGGAAGGTGGTAAATAGTTGGCATCCTCTCCTAGGTGAGACACAGGTTCTTTCCATTGCCATTTGATTGTTCCAGGGGTAAATGTAGGCCCATTTTTGCAAGCTCTAAAGTTGAATCTATTGGAACTTTATATTAGCATGTGGTGACTGCCAATTTTAAATATTGGTTTAGCTGGTTCTCAAACAATTTGAAGGAATATCCACAATCTTTCACAAGTGGAAGACTTTCCTTGGAAAAGAAATTTGGTTCACTATTTTATTAAATAGTTCAAAATATATAAAAATCACAGGAAAGGGAACAGTTCATCCTGACTTCAATATATATTAAACTCCTACATCAGTAATTATGGCTAAGCAGAAGGAAAAAAGGCTTTGCTGGTCCTGGATAATATATTTATGCATGTCACCCACCATGGGTTAGGATTTTGTTACTGACAATCTGTAAAAATCCACATGCTGAAAAGAGAGGAGAGGCATTATCTACATAAGGTGAATTAGAGTTATCAGATATACAGAAACAAGAGGTAAGATGTTAAAATACCCTATTAGTCCCTTTCATTGCACTTAAGCTATCCTGAAGAGTGAGTTAAAGATTGCCTGTGGCAATTCAGAAAGAAGAACTGGGCTATTTATTCCACATCAGGTAATGTAATTTTTACCTGTTGCAACTATAATTATATAACAATTTAAAAATATAAGCTATCTTTGAGATTGTGAAGAAAGTGAAATTATTACTTAAGCTGAGATGACGGTTGTATGATGCAAAGAAATACTTTTTCCAGGTAAGATTATTACATATGTTTTAATTTATTTTAGCTCATATTTATTAAACAACTTCTATCAATGTTATGCATTGAAGGATCATTGCTCCAGAAAATTTCCATAGGGATAATTACCCTGCAAATAATAAGTGATAGGATGTGTTTTTAAAAACATTACAGAGATAAGCAATAAAATATTAACAAAATATTATAATACTTATAAACAAAAATTAGTTGGTGTTGCTCAGCAGCATTTCTATAATTGCTTTTGTTATTGCTTTTGTGTGCCAGTTCTGTCCAACCAAATAATCTTTTGAAAATTAAATGCAGCTTATTGATTATTAAATACATGCTGCAAAATTAAATAGATGGTGGATAGTGGATTTGGCTCAAGCAGTTGATCACTGGCCTTCCACATTGTAGGCCCTGGGTTTGGTACTCAGTGCCTCCTAAAGAAGAGAAGCAAACAACAAGGAGACAATGAACAGATATGGAGAAAGAACAATGAGCAGACATTGAGCAAAAACAATGAGCAGAGAATAAGCAAACCACAAGCAGACAAAGAGTTAAATAAACAATGAGCAAAGAGATGAGGGAGCCATCATGGGGAGGAGAAATTTAGTAGATAGATTTTAGACATAGACACACATATATAGCTTGCTGAACTTTGAATTTAAATTAAATATAAAAAGAAATGACTCACCATTGCCAATAAATTATGGAATTATAAATTTAAAAAATGTAGAGTGATGAGATATACTAACAAAATTCAAAAATGGAAGTTGAAAATTCAGATATCTCAAAGATGATAATATTAATTTATGACAGGTAATGGATTAGTGATTTTTTCATTAATAGTAAATGAAAATTAATCATTACAATATACATGCAAATATGTAAGCCAGAAATATTATATGGCTAAAAGTCATTATGACTGGATCCAAAAGAAGTAAGTTATAAGGCACACACAAAATTTTAGTGGTATGTATCTAAACATTAAATATGTATTACAGTTCTAAGATTCCTTTTACACTTACAAAATCAATTAAAAATTGAAAATATCTTAAATTTTGTTGATAACTCTGTTGCATAAAAGTAGTCTTACATATATGCATATTATATATATATATATATATATCTATTGTGCTACAACATTTGTACATTACTACTAGTATTTAATTGGAAAATATATATTAAGAAAAATATGATTAAAGCCATTTTTTTTGTGATCCATATCATTTTACCAAAAGTAGATTTGTCGATGTGCTTTCTACAGAAAAGTAGGAATTTTGTTTTTGTCTTGTCTACATTTGTTATAATAATAATATAATTATCTATATGAGGTCCATCTTCTCATGTCTTATGCTCAACAGATATTTTTTAGAGTTTTACCTTCCCAGAACTTTCTTGTGGTCTCCAGCCACATCTTTGTTTCTAAGACTCTAGAAGAGAGGACTGAGCATGGGAGTGACAATAGTGTAGAAGACAGATATTACTTCATCCAGCTTAGTGATATGAAAAGATTTGCAGAGAATGTACAGGATGATGACTTTTCCATAGAAGAGGGACATCACAATCATATGGGAAGAACAGGTTGCCAAAGCCTTTCTCATCCCTGTGTTTGATCCTAATCACAAAACTGAAAAGTATCTGCCCATATGAGGGCATGATGGCTGATATTGGAATGAGAAGGAACACAATATCACTAATAAAAATTGCATTTTAACAAAGAGTTGTATCAGCATAAACAAGTTTCAGGAGAGCTGGGATCTTACAAAAGAAATGATGGATTTGCCTGAAGGTGCAGTAAGGGAGATTCAGAATATATATGACTTGAATGAAAGCATTGAGCAGAGAACCCAGCCAGGTACCAGCAACCATGAAAGCACAGGCTATAGGCCATATGAGAGCTGAGAAATGGATAGGATGGTCATAAGCCATAACTGCCAGGAGAAGACATTCTGCTGCAACAAGGGTTGTGAAGAGGAAGAGCTGAATTCCACAGTTAAATGAAATGATATTTTTCCCAGACAGGAAATCCGTGGCTATCTTGGGGACAATTGTGGATCTATACAAGAAATCCATGATGGAAAGATGGCTGAGAAGGAAGTACATAGGAGTATGGAGTCAAGAGTCCAACCAAATGAGAATAATCATCATAACATTACCAACAAGGGCCACAAGGAACACCAAAAAGATGAGAGAGAAGAGGAGATTGTAAGATTGAATGTCATTAAAAAGCCCTAGGAGAACAGCGTCAGTTCCAGTGGTATAGTTGGTCCCTCTCTGCATTTTCTTCCTCCAAACTCATTATCCTTGAGAGATCAGACAAAATCTTTAATTCCACCAGAATTTTTGTCCTACCCTCATTTTACAATGTGCCAACTTCAATCTCTTCCCTAGTTGTACCATCATATATTAGATGTTTTCATTTCATTTCAATTCTTTCTCTAACACACTGTTCTCATTACTAGTGCAATGTCACTGCATGTTGATTTTTAAATGTTTTAGGAGAAATTACTAAGAGAGTACATTGTCTGTATTTGAAGGAATTATATTTAGACCCCTTGAAATTTGGAAAATGTTATTAAGCAAAATTTGTTTAAAAAGTAAAAAGTTTGTTCATGTATTCTCTCTTCACATATCTCTCTCTATATATAATTTGCTCTATCTATATATTTTTTTTATTAATTTACTTGCAATGTCTGACTATGTTTATATCTATGTCTTAGTCTCTATATTCAAATCTAAATCTCTATCTAAATCTAAGTCTATCTATATCAATATCTATACCTATGTCTATATCTATCTGTATCTATATCTAGGTTTATGCAACTCAGTTACATAAAGACATTGTATCATTTTAATTAGATCTAATTTGCAAATTTAGAGACTTTGTAAATGAGATAGTAGTGATAAGTAATCTTGTATATACCTATATGAAATATATTAGTTGTTTTACATTTGCTATTGTACATGCATAACATATTTAAGGGATTATTTTCCTTGTTTTCAAAATGCAATTTGATTTTCAGAGTGATTAAGTTATTTTGCATATTTTGATATCAGTTAAAGAACAGCACCAATATCACATCGAAAAGTTACCAGGTTGCCTCTTTCTTTGCTTATCATGTTACCTAATTTGTCCTTTTAAACAGAAATCTTATTTATGTGTCCTTTATTTTGAAATATTGATGGGCAAATTTGTCTTTACTTTTTTTGTAATATGATGGCTGAAAACATAAGATCATTTAAGGACAGAAACCCAGAATCAAACAAAATGCCTAAGTGAAATTCAGTAATTTGTCTCCGCAACACAAAAGGCTGTTGATGATATGACAAAGTACAAAATAATTGGAAAAAGCAAACAAGCAGAAATTGCTATTAGTGATGTAATTTGACCAGAGTGTTGTTCTTCACTTGAGCTTCCTCCAGGAGAACTCCGTGAGAAGGGGAAATAAAGGTACTTAGTCCAAAGGGGCAATAAACACAATTAGTAAATAGAAAACACTGTTATTTAAGAGCTCCTCAATTTCCTTTCATCTAATTTCTATCTCAGAGATTAGAATTCATTATTATGTAAAATTAATTTTAGCTGTGCTGGAAATGCAATTCTTATAATATTGAATGAATCAACTACTTACATTATCATCATGTCTATTAGTTAACTGATTTTTTTATTAAATGTAAATCATATTTTCTTCTCAGAAATATTAGATATAGACTAACATACCTTTCAAAATTTCCTCAGCATATAACTAGAACTTTATTTATATAAAAGGAAGAGTTTCACAAATACTTATCCAGAGATATTCATTTTCCTTTCCTGTCAGGACCATACAGGGTGGTTAAATGCAACACAAAATTCACTACTACAGATATTTGGACCAATTTACAATTTTTACCTCCACTCTTCTCTTAGTACAAGTCCCTTGACTGGCTCTCTGTTCCCTTAGGCAGACAAAACAAAATTATGCCATTGTTCTTCAAAAGCCCAAATTAAGCAAGTCTGTTCTCATGGAAATAATCAAAGAAAATAATCATTCCCATGAGAATTCATTTACCAGCCCCAGCTAATTCCATTTGAGAACTGGAAAACTGCTGTGGTGAAATCCCAGATCAGAATTCAATAGATGCTGCCTTGAATTCAGAATGAATGTATTTCCTTCCTGGCTTTACCAGATATTAGTGACTTAAGATTTGTTGCTTAAATTTTCTTTCCTCTGGTACTTCACCTGCAAAACAAATGGAATAAGACCATGTATATTATAGGAATATGTGTGCATAAATAAATTGATTAATGGAAATTTCTTTGAAAAGTGCCAGGTATTGCGGGAGGCAAAATGTTTCACAATAGGAGAATGAGGATTTTTTTTGTTTTTTTTTTTAGTTTTACTCACAGGCATGATTTATTGCAGCAGAGTGATACCACACAAAATCATCAAAGGGAAAAGGCACATGAGGTGAAATCTGCAGGAAACTAGATACTAGATTCCAGAGTCATCTCCCAGTGGACTCACACAGGACTCAGTTAATTCCTTCAGCAGGAAGCTGTGACAACATGTGTTGAGCGATGTCAACCAGGGAGGTTCATTAGAGACTTAGTGCCCAGAGTTTGTACTGGGGGATGGTCAGGTAGGCATCCTCTGCCCAGCATTGTCAAAATTCCAGATTCCCAGAAGGCAAAATGGTGTGCAGTATATACCCCATTATTTGTACAAATGGTATAGGCACAGTGAGCCACTACTCTCAGCTAGGGAATGGTGGAGTAGGAATACTTTCACCATACAAGTTCTCAGATCCAGCCAATTGCAAATAGGACTTTCTAAAGATGGCAGTCTCAGGCCCGCTTTGTTAATTCTTTTCTGTACAATTGCCCATCAATACTTTTTATAAGTGTGTTATACAGCTTGGTGAAAGAGAATACAGGAAATAGTGCAGCTGTAGCTTTGAAATAAAGACAGAGCTTGCAGAATGGCATGGTTGGCTGTGAAAGTTATGAAGTAATGCCTGTTTATTTGATCATTGTATCAAGATAATTATTACCAATTTTCAGAAGCTGAAGAAAAATATTTTTTGCATGGTAGAGCATGTTGCAGTGTTTTTATCAGAACTGATTGGAAGACTAATAATAAAGAAACAATGGGAAAGAATTTTTAAATAACCTAAAGTATACTGGTTCTGTAATTTAATTCTATATGAGTTGTGAAAGAAATGTCTTTTCTTACATGGGATTTGAAAATTTAGAATAGAAAGAAGTTCATAAAGAAGCAAATAAAAATCACCTAAAGACAACTATGGTTTATATTTTGGTTCATTTTAAGCAATATAATTAAATGTATGTCTGTGGACCACATTATATGAAAATACAATGTCATATAATATTCTTGCCCTTTGAAATTACATTGTGAACATTTTCCCATGTCACTAAATAGACTTTGACATTTTGATTTTGAAAGAAGTATGACATTCCATTATTTGGCTATGCCCTATTTTATTGATCCATGCTCATAATGTTGGACATTTAGGCCTCACTTTTTCATATTTATAGCCTTCTAATAATGAAAACTTTTATCAAAAATATTTGCCAATTTGAGAGGTTAAAATGACATCTAATGGTTTTTAATTTTCATTTTAGGCTGATTATTTTAAAATAATTCTTGACCAAAATGGAACTGGGGTAAAAGCCCTTGTTTGCTGCAGTTGACTGAAGGGGAACAGACAACTTCTTCACTGTCAACTGTTTCAAGGTAAAAGGGAGGGGAGGTCAGGATGCTTTTCTTCATTGAATTCAGCCATCAGAGCCCACTATGAATCTCAATCTGGAGATTCAACTCAGGAGCACAACAAATCCTAAACTGAAACATCTCTGTGGAAAGGTGTGTTGAGTAGCAACTTCTGCTAGCCAGTCTAGAAATTTCATGGACAAAAACTATTCTCTGTGCTTTCTGTATCCAACCCCATGGAGTGCATCCCACTAGTGAGTCCCTGGCCAGATTTTGAAAACTTAATTTGGGCAATTTTAAAGTTGAACCAAATATCAGAGAAGAGCTATGAAAAAAATTAACAGAAGAGACAAATTAGTCATCAGAATAAATTCACCATCATATTCAGATGTCTAAGCATCAGCAAAAAATTGTTTCTTATTGGGGAACAGGAGGAGATGGGCCAGCCAAAATGACAAACCAAATATCCTGAAGAGATACAGGATTTAAGACAATTAATCAGTGATAATCACACAACTCTTCTGATTTACTTCAAAGAATTTAAAGGAAATATGACTAAAGAAATAAAGGATATTAAGAAGACACTGGGAGAGCATAAAGAACAATTTGAAAGACTTCAAAAAAAAATAACAGACCTTATGGGAATGAAAGACTTGGTGGATGAGATTAAAAATATGTTAGAGGCACATAAGAGCAGATTTGAATTGCTTGAATACAGAATTAGTGATTTTGAAGACAGAACAACTGAAATGGAAAAGACAGAAGGACAGATGGAGAAGAGGATGGAAAAAATGGAATGCAGTCTCTAAGAATTGAATGACAATGGAAAGGGCACAAATATTCACATTATTGTTGTCTCAGACAGAGAATAGAAAGGCAAAGGGACAGAAAGAATATTTGAGGAAATAATGAAAAAAATTTCCCAACCATTATGACGGATATAAATATCAATGTCCAAGAGAAAACATCCAAAACTGAATAAATCATCAGTTTTATGTATTTGTTTTTCATACTGAATAAACACTTGCTTTTAATTGGGGAGGATTGTAGAAGAGATATATTTTTGGATACTTCATTTTTCGTTAAGCCTTTCTTATTCATACTGTAATTAAAATAATCTATCTGGATCTATAATGATTTAGCATGACTACTGTTGAATAAGATTTTGAGTTTTTCTGCCTCATAAAATTATGGTTTGGCCAATTGTTATTTGCTCTGATTCATTTCAGTAAGATCCCAAATAGTAATTTATCTAGAAAGAATTATGATTTAAATGGAAATTTCATAACTAAACCAATAATTTATTTCATTCTTAGCAATTATTATGCCCAATATTTAGAACTGTAATATAAAACTTAGAATTATGTTATAATTAATTTATATTATATTTGAACTCTTATTTACATATATAAATGTTTCTTGCTATGATATCTAATTTTTATAATTGATTATATTATACCTGCCATGGCATTTCACTCTCTATTTTTCTTTCAATCTATTTTTCTATTTATTTTACAATGTTACAATAAAGGACATTTTAACAACTAAAATGAGTGGTACCCAGCACTCCTGATTACCCAGTGATTTCCCTTCCCTCCAGTGCACCAGTACACCCATTTGCACCACTGCTTTCCTCTCCCCAGGCTTGCTGGATGCTGGTCACTCTGCCTAATCACCTGCCCCCATGCTCCCATCTCCCCATGAGCTGACTGAATACTGGACCAGGCACCTGATTAACTTGCAGCCGAGCACCAGCATGCACACCTGGTTCTCTGTTTGTGCCCCTCACTCTGGGAGCCAGCTGAATACCAGTCTGCCAGCCAAATCACTTTCCTGGCTTCCCTTTCCCTTTGAACCAGCTGGGCACCAGCTTGTCTGCCCTACCACCCACAGTTCCCTTCTCCCTTGGCTTACTGGGCCCCCATCTCTACTTGAGCTCACTGATTGCTCCCAATGTCCCTCAACCTCACTTCTGCCAGGCAAACCTGACTACCTTTCCAAAGTATCTGGAGGAGAAGTGCAACCTCCCATTCACCATCCATCATCTTGGGTCCACGATACAGGAACTATTTAATGCACACTTTGTGTTTATTGCCTTCTCTATTCCATAGACCTCAGTTCATTAATTATTTTACCTGTGAAGTTCCATCTTTATTGCCATTGTTGGGTCTTGACCCTTCTCAACATGAAGATACAATCTTCTTGTGTGGCCTTATTTTACTGCTGGAATCACTCCTGACCAGTCTAGCTTTCTATGCCCATATGCTCACTGCGGTATTCTAGGTGAGCTATAGAAAAGGACAGACAAATCTATCTTCACTTATTCCTCCCATCTGGTTGTGGTGAATCTTTTCCATGGGACCATTCTGTACAACTCTGTGAGGCCACAATCCAAATGCACCACTCAACAGGATAAAGTGGTAGCACAATTATACATTTTTATCACAACCCTTCTGAACCCATTCTATCTAGATCCTGGAAAAAGAAAATTGTGTATACCATGAGAAAATTTTTGACATAATGAAACTGGCACAAATGTGGCTTTAGGACCCCCTTTATGATTAGACTGTGCAACAAATAAACTCTTGAGTAGTCTACTTCTTGGAAAGGTATGAAACATAGAAATGCTTAATCAAAAAATACATTATAAATGTCTTCATTCCCTTTTTCAGAAAAAAAATATTTTTATTTAAGCTGTTTGACTTTCAAAATAAAATCCAAAGAGTGATGATTTTCAGCTTTTTTATGCTGCAAAAACTATGTCCCCATATAATAACTATTATTGTTTAATGCTCTTTTAAAACCCGGGAATACATTGTGCAAGACATATAATGTATCCAAACACATAACATCAAGATCACCAATAAAATGAACAAAATGCTGCATTGATCAATGTACATTCATCCATTCAATCATTTTTGTCCTTTGTACATTTTTTGTTCTTTTTTATTATTCTATTTCTTTCCCTTTCCTCCCTCCCTACCTTCCTTCCTTCCTTCCTTCTTTCTTTCTTTTCCTGAACCTATCTTTATTTCATATTGGAGATTTATAGCTTTTATGAATAAAACTGCCATAAACTTTCCCAATTCTTTGTGTGTGCCTATAAATCTAAATATCTTGGGTATATACCTAAAAAACACTTGTTTGTCCATAGTTAATATTGGAATGTGTATAACTTTAATAAAAACATCCAAATGGTTTTCTGAATTGTATATGTCTGTATAGCTAGGTGTTAAGCAGGGTTTGCAATTTTTTGTAGCTGAAAATTATTAGAGGCTACAATTTCCACTGGTTAATCCATTGACTATTAGTTCCACTGGCTTGGTTTCTTTCCTTTTGGCTCCTCTATTTTCTTTGACTTTTCCTGAAGACATCTTAAATAAGGTCTGAGACTTTCATTTCTTTCTCTTGTAATCCAGTTTTATTATACAGGAGCATTATTGATGTCCTTTGATTTGTGTGCTGGGAGGAGCATTCTCTAATCCTATGATTAGGTGTCCATATTTTATTTAACATTTGTTCCTGGATTTTGAACTCAGCAAGTTTTTTCAGCCTAGTAATCTACCCCATCCCCCAGGTTGTAACAAGAAATGCAGAGCAAGCTATTACTGTATATTTCCATTCCCATACATCTAAAGCTAGAGGGGGTCTGATTTCAGTATTTCCCATCCCAAAAATGAAAATGTAGAGGTGACTGCAACTCAGTATTTCCCTTCTACCAGGTACTTAGGCTCTGCTAAAATGAGTCTGTTAGGCTTTGGTAAAATAGCTACTTTTGAGGGCAGTCCTTTTTAAGGAAAACTAATCAATCTATGCATGTTTCAAATTGTTTATTTTTTCCCTCTCCTTACTGGAAGTACAAGGAGGTATTATCCCCAGTCTTCACAATAGGAAATTAGTGTGGATAATGGAAATAAATCTCAGGAAAGCAGGATCCCAACCATTCATATCTGGGTCTTCTGGTGCCTTTGAATCTCAAGATTGTCCACACTGAACAAGCATAAATTGATCAGCTAGGGTTCAAGCCCCCCACTTGTACTAGCTTCATCAAAAATATTATTTTTCTCTGCTTCTTGAGATTAGCAACAATTCACATTAACTGCTTCAATTGTATTTTCAGGGCTGTGGCTTGCAGTGTGACCTCAGTTCTCTGAGAGATATATGATTAGTTGTTGTTTTTCAGATTATTGATCATTTTGTTGTTTTAGGGATGGAAATGATGATTTCCAAGATGCTTACATGCTCAGCCAGAAACTGGAAGTCTGAGAAATGTATTTTATATCATAACATCTTCAAAATATTCACAAGATGGATATTTACTATTTCCAAATATGCATCAATGAATAATTATAATAGTACTTTTCTATATTATAATAAATTGAACAAATAGTCATATTGAAGGCCAAATTTCCTTACTAATAACATTTTAACAAATCAAAAATATCTTCTAATATTATTTAAAAGTCTTTTTAAAAATTATCTAAGATAAGGTTAATAACTTTTAATAGTATGGTTACATGTATAGCCTTTGTATTATTAATTCACAGCAAAAATAAAAATGAATGGGACACCACCAAAATGTACCTTTATTCAAAGCTTTTTATCAATCATAATAAACAATAAGGAAACAAATATATCAACATACAACTTAGCAAAAAAGAATGGTGAAACTCGTACAAACTAATCAACAGTAAGATTCTAGAATCTAAATGGAACAAAATGCCTTTCAGTTTATAGATCTTGATTTTACGAAATTTTGCAGACACATTAACTTAACTGAAATGATTCAGGACTGTGATTAAACAAAATTACAGTTTAACAATATAAGTGTCTTAAGCAGGCTTGCGTATACATGTATGTTTTCTGTGTTCATCTAGCAAGTTAACTGTAAACTAATAGATGAAATTCAGCACATCATTTCTTGGGATTTAGTATTATCTTCTTTCTTTTATAGTTAAAATTTATGCAAATAGGGTATCCTATTCTCTCTTTTGAGGTAATATTTGTTTGCTGCGGTTGTTATATAACTTTCTTAGCATTAACTCCAAAATTAATTTTTGGTTACCCATAGTTTTGAAGTTAAATTATGTACCCATCTCTTTAACATCTTATGAAAATCTATCCAGGTATTTTGCATGATGAAGTAGCAGAAAAAGTAAGCACTATAGTAAAAAGACACTTAAAAAATACCTTACCTGTCTAAAATAATGCTCACATGTAAAGAATAGCAAAGATTTTTTAAAAATGCAATTTTAAAATGTGGAATTATGCATTTAAGAATTTTCTCGTCTTTAAAATTTGCAAATTTAAATATATTTTAAATTTAAGGAACTATAAAATGTTAACAATGCAAGGAGGTTAATGAATATTCTTGTAGCACAATATTGCTAGATGAGAGATGAATACATGCAAAATATTGCCTATTATGGATGTAGGTGCTTTCTTAGTTTTGTACAGCTGTTCTCAACAAGTCCCAAAATTTGGGTTGCTTAAAATGCCAGAAATTTATCGGGTGGCTTAATACAAAGTTCTGGACAATAGAACTCCTTATCAAGGTCTTGTCAGAGTCATGCACTGGCTGAAATCAGGAGGTTTCTGGCAGTGGTAATTCATAACACAACTCAATCTTTACCTCTGATATGTGGCTTTTTCTATTTTTCTCTCTCTTTGCCCAAATTTAATCTCCTAATAAGGATCCCAGTCAGATTTCCAATCCAATCTAGTTTGGCCTCATGATATCTTCAAAGATCCTGGTTTTAAATAGGGTCACATTCATTAGAATGGGTTTTAAGACATAACTACATCTTATTGATTGACAAAATTCAATCCATATGAAATATCAAAATTAGAATATGTATATTTTAAGACTTGTTAAACATCATGAATTATTCCTCAAAAATATAGAAGCTTTTAATATAAAAGATCCTGCAAACTGATTGTCCACAGAGTCCTGCCTAATAACAGACATGGGCAAAATATAAAGTTGAGGATGGTGGTAAATGTTTGGAATCCTCTCCTAGGTGAGGCACAAGGTCTTCATGTTGCCATCTGATTATTCCTGGGGTAAATATGGGCACATTTTTGCAAGTTCTAAAAATCTTTCTATTGGAATTTATATTAACATGTGACAACTGCCAATTTTAAATATTGGTTTAGCTGGTTTTCAAAGAATTTGAAGGGATACCTACAATCTTTGAAAGTGAAGTACTTTCCTTGGAAGAGTAATTTGGAGCCCTCTAATTTATCAAACAATTCAAAATATAAAAATCCCAGGAAAGGGATTGCAAGTTCATCCTGACATGAATATATATTATTTCCTACAACAGCAATTGTGGATAAGCAGTAAGAGAAAGGCATTTTCAGGTCCTGGTTAATATATTTATGCATTTCATGGTGGGCTAAGATTGTGTTACTAACAGGCTTATCAAAATCCACATGCTGGTAAGGGAGGAGAAGCAGTATCTACATAAGTGGAAATAGAGTTAGCAGAGATACAGAAACAAGGGGTAATATGTCCAAATATACCTGATTACTTCTTTTCATTGCACTTAAGTAGAGGATCCACATATCCTGTAGAGTGGGTTAAAGACTGTCTGTGGCAAGTCAGAAAAAAGAATTGGGTGATTTATTTCACATCACTTTATGTAATTTTGGGATATTGCTATCAGAATTATGTTACAGTTTAAAAATATTTGGCTATCTGGTGAATGTGAAGAAAATGAAATTATTACTTAAACTGAAACGATGGCTGTATGATGCAAAGAAATAATTTTTGCAGGAAAAATTTTAACAAATGTTTCAATTTATTTTAGCTCATATTTATTAAACAACTTTTTCTATCAGAGTAATGCATCAAAGCATCATTCCTACAGAAAATTCCCAAAAGAATAATTGTCATGCAATTAATAAGCCATAGGTTGTTTTCTAAAACATAGAAACACAGAATAAGAATCACAAACATTAACAAATATTATAAAGCTTCAAAATAAGAATCAGTTGGTATTACTGAGCAGCATTTCTATAATTGCTTTTGTTATTGCTCTTGCATGCTAGTTCTGTCCAATTAATCTTTTGAAAATTAGATGCAACTTATTGATTATTAAATACAGGCAGCATAATTAAGTAGATGGATTTTAGACATAGAATTATATATATATAACTTGCTGAAGTTTGAATTTTAAGTTAAATATAAAAGGAAAAGACTAACTACTGCCAAGAAATTATAAAATTATAAATCATATAATGTGGAGTGATGAGACATACTAATAAAATTCAAAACTGAAAGTTGAAAATTCACATATATCAAATATGATAATATTAATTTATGAGAGATAATGGATTGGTGATTTTTCTTTAATAGTAAAATAAAATTAATCAACCTAATATATATGCAAATATATAACCAGAAATATTACATGGTTAAAAGTCATTATGATAGGTTCCTAAAGAAGTAAGTTACAAGGCAGACACACAATTTCAGTGGAATGTATCTAAATTATTAAATATTTATTAAAATTCTAACAATGCTCCTTTGCCACTTCCAAAATCAATTTAAAATTGAAAATATATTAAATTTTGTTGATAACTGTGTTGCACACAAGTAGTCTTAACTATATGTATATTATAAGCATAAATCTGTTTTGGTAAAACATATTTGTACATTACTCCTAATATTTCATTTGGAAATACATGTTAAGAAAAATGATATCATTGAACACATTTTTTTTAGAGATTTCTTTATTTATTTATCCCCCCCTTGCTGCTTGTGCTTGCTGTGTCCATTCGCTGTGTGTCTTCTCCATGTCTGCTTATCTTCCCCTCGCTGTGAGGTCCGCTTCATCAGTCCCTCGTGCCGCGTGGGCTGGCCTGCCCTCACAAGGAGGCCCCGGGAAGTGAACCTGGGGCCTCACACATGGTAAACGGGGGCTCTACCGGTTGAGCCACACCCGCTTCCTGTTGTGAGGTCTTGCTGCATCAGCCCACTAGGCTGCGCGGGCCAGCCTGCCTTCACAAGGAGGCCCCGGGAAGTGAACCTGGGGCCTCCCATATGGTAAACGGGGGCTCTATCGACTGAGCCACTCCCGCTTCCTCATTGAACACATTTTTTTCATTTTTGATTATTTGTCAGGAAAAAAAATTCCACAGGAAGTGGGAGTGATAGTCATATATAAATATATATATATATTTCAATATATTTATATATATGTTTGTGTTTATGATATATATATAGGAAAGGACCTAGAAATGAATAATATTTTAGTAGATTACTGTATTTTATAGGCAAATTACTTAAATGATTAGGTAAATATGTGTAATAGCATAAGAATATTTGTGCATCTAACAATTAGTTTAAAAGCATAAAATCACTGCCAAAATCAAGTGCTGAGAACTAAGAAAAATTTATGCTGTGGGCCACACAAGAATAATATATTCAGAATTATGTGTTAACTTAAGATTACCAAACTTAAGTTATGGACAATTTATTACAAATGCTTATTTTTAAATGACGTTATATTATAATAACACTATTTAGGGAACATAAGTGCAAAATTCAGCATAATGTCAATATTGCTGTGGTTTTGCATTTTTCATCTTGTCTAACATGAAAGATACATGTGATCCCTATTATTTGCTAGTATCTTCAAATTTTGTTTAACAGGACTGTAAAATTCAATGAGGCTCAGAAAGAAAGGTCTGTTTGAATCACATCATCTTATAAAGAGAAGGTTTTTCCATGTGTTTTCTACAGAAAAGTAGGAGTTTGGTTGTTTTATCTCGTCTATATTTGTTATAATAATATCATCCTCTATGAGGTCCATACTCTCATGTCTTATTCTCAACAGATAACTTTAAGGAGATTTATCTACTAAGGACTTTCCTGAGGGCACCAGCCACTTCTTTATTTTGAAGACTGCAGATGATGGGATTGAGAATGGGAGTGATGATAGTGTAGAAGACTGATATTACTTCATCCAGGTCAGTGGTGTTATAGGCTTTGGAGAGAATGTGTATGGTGATGGTGTCCCATAGAAGAGAGGCACCACAATTATATGGGAGGAACAAGTTGCTAAAGCCTTTCTTATCCTTAAATTTGATCCTAATCTCAAAACAGTGGAGAATATCTGCCCATATGAGGCCATGATGGCTGATATCGGAATGAGGAGGAACACAATAACACTAATAAAAATTGCATTTTCATAAAGAGATGTATCAACACAAACAAGTTTCAGGAGAGCTGGAATCTCACAAAAGAAATGATGGAATCCCCTGTTGGTGCAGTAAGGGAGATTCATAATATATATGACATGAATCAAAGCATTGAGCAGAGAATCCATCCATTACCAGCCACCATGAAGTCACAGAATGTAGGGCACATGAGAACCCAGTAACAGAGAGGTTGGCATGTAGCCACATATCAGTCATAAGCCATGATTGCCAGGAGAAGGCACTCTGCTGCAACAAGAGTAGTGAAGAGGAAGAGCTGGAATTCCACAGTTAATAAATGAAATAGTATTTTTCCCAGACAGTGGCTATCTTGGGGACAATTGTGGAGCTATACAAGAAGCCCATGATGCAAAGTTGCTGAGAAGGAAGTACATAGGTTTATGGAGACAAGAGTCCAACCAAATGAGGATAATCATCACAACATTACTAACAAGGGCCACAAGAAACACCAAGAAGATGAGAGAGAAGAGGAGATTGGGAGATTGAATGTCACAAAAAAGCCCTAGGAGAATAAAGTCAGTTCCAATGGTATGGTTGGTCAATCTCCCCATTCTCTCCCTGTAATTCGATATCATAGAGAGATCAAACAAAATCTTTAATCCCACTGCAATTTGTTCCCACCCTCATTTTATAATGTGTCACTTCATTCTCTTCACAAGTTGTACCATGATATATTAAATGTGTTCGTCGATTTTCAACTCTATCTCTACCACATAATTTTTCTCAGAACTATTGCAATGTCACTGCATGTTGATTTTCAAAAGTTTTAGGAAAATTACCAAAATACTACACTCTGCATTTGAAGGAAATATATTTAGACACTTTGAAATTTGATAATGTTATTAAGTAGAATTATTTTAGTTTTTAAAAAACTGTACATATCTCTTTTCACATATATCTGTCTCTATATCTTGCTCTCTCTCTGTATTTTTCTATTAATTTACTTACAATGTCTATGTCTATGTCTGTCTATATCTATATTCAAATCTAAATCTAAATCTCTATCTCTCTATCTCTATCTCTATCTCTGTCTCTATTTTTATTTCTCTGTAAAGGTTTATCCAACCAGATATATAAAGACATTATATAGTTTTGATGAGTTCTCATTTTCAAGATAAATGTGGTAATTAATCTTCTATACACATATGAAATATAATAGTTTTTAACATATGCTATTGTACCTTTATAACATATATTCAAGTGATACTATCCTTGTTTTCAAAACACAAGTTTGATTTTCACAGAGAACAGGTAATTTTGCATACATTGATAGAAGTTAAATAACCAGCACCATAATCACATAAAAAATTTACCAGGTTGCCTGTTTCATTGCTCATCATGTTACCTAATTTATCCTTTTAAACAGAAATCTTGTTTAAGGGTTCATTATTTTGAAGCCAATTTGGGTAAGTTTGTCATTACTTTTTTTTATAATTTGATAGCCGAAAACATATGACCATTCAAAGACCAGAAGCTCAGTATCAAACCATATGCCTAAGTGAGATTCAGTAATTTGTCTCCACATAAACAAAAGCTTGTTCATAATATGACAAAGTACAAAACAATGGGAAAAAGTGAAGAAGCAGAAACTACTATTAGTGATGTAATTTGGCCAGAGGGTTTGGTGGTGTTCTTCAACTGTGCTTCCTCCAGTAGAACTCAGTGAGAAGGGAAACTAAATCTCTGAAAGGATATAAGAGAAGGGCTGAGAATGACTACTGAAATATGTAGAAGCTTTAATTAACTTTACTGTAAAAGTTTGGTTAAACATAGAGTTGATGATAACACATTAGAGTGAATAACAGCTTCTTTATAAATGGGATTGTGGCTGGAAAGGATGGTCCAAGGCTTTAAATGTCAATAAAATGAAAACTAAATAATCTAGGGACAGATTAACACAGTGGATCCAGAGGTGCATGAAAATTGTGGTGCATGAAAATGTACAGATGCAAGAGTGTCATTCCATGAGCTACAGTGGATGTACGTCACTATTGAAGGGTGATGGGAATGTGGATAAGTATGAGAAAAATACAACTGGTGTGCCTATGGACTGTGGCTAACAGCAATGCCAAAGATGTATTTTGTTGATAATGGGGGGGGTATGGAAACAGTGTGCCAGTGTACACCATGGGCCATCATTGTTGGTAACAGTCTGAAGATATTATCTCATAATCTGTAGCAAATGTTCCACCATGGCTTGGTGTATTGTTAAAAGGGTGTTGTTTGGGAATTCTACACATGTGCATGATTGTTTGTAAGTTCATAACTTCTATAATAAAAATATATATAGAAAGAGTACATAGTCTAAAGGGGAAATAAACACAAGTAGTAAATAGAAAAACAGTTAATTAAGAGCTGCTCAATTTCATTTCATCAAATTTCTATCTCAGAGATTAGAATTCATTATTATGTAAAATTACTTTTAGCTGTGCTGTGAATGTAGTGCTTCTAATGTTGACTGAATCAACTACTCACATAAGAATAGAATTATCATCATGCCTATAATTCAACTGATTTTTTTAAATTAAAACTATCCTATTTTCTTTTAATAAATACTGGCTATAGACTAAGTTACCTTCCAAAATTTCCCCAGCATGTTACTAGAACTCCATTTACATAAAAGGAAGAGTTGCACATAAAATTATCCAGAGAGATTCATCTTCCTTTCATCTCAGGACCATAAAGTGTGGTTAAATACAACATGAAATTCTTTACTACAGATATTTGGACCAAGTTACAATTTTACCTGCACTGTCCTCAGAGTAAACGTCCCTTATCTGGCTCTCTGCTCCCTTAGGTAGACAAAACAAAATTATTCCATTTTCCATCAAATGCCCAAATTAAGTAAGTCTGTTCTTTGAAAACAAGCAAACAAAAATATCAATTAGTCTCATGAGCTTTCATTTACCAAACCCAGCTAACTCCATTTGAGAACATGGAAGCTGCAGTGCTGAATCCCAGAGCAGAATTCAGTAGGTTCTGCCTTGGAACAAGAATGAAAGCATTTCCTTCCTGTCTTTAGTAATTCTTAGTGACTTAACATTTGTTACTTAAATTTTCTTTCTTCTGGTACTTCATCTACAGAAGGGGGGCAATAAGACCACGCGTATTATAGGGTTTTGTGTATATAAATAAATTGATTAATGCAAATCTCATTAAACAGTGCCAGGTAGTGGGAGAGGCAAAATGTTTCACAATATGAGGATGAGTTTTTGATTATTATGAATTTTGTATAATTAGGTGTGTGAATTGATCCATAATGTATGTATTAATTTTTCTGCTGGTATCATCAAACATGCAAATAATACACTTACATTTGGGAAACATTTTATTTAATGAACTAAATTTGTGACTCCATCATTTATTTAAAATCAGTTCCCTCATTTATCCATAATAAACAATACACATATATATACACACATATATATAATAAATATATATGCACAGCACTTGATTAAATATGGAGAGAAGTTTTCTTGTCAATTTTATTTTGAGATATTCAAATATTCATCATTTTGCTATTTGTTTTTATTTTGATGTAGTTGTACATATTTCATTAAGGGTCTCTGAATATTTTAAACCCCAAGGGATCCCTAAATATTTTTCCAATATATGGTAGGTGGGGAGATATATAACAATCCTTAGAATTGAGGTTGGTTACTGTTTTAATTTGCTAAAAGCTGCTGGGAGCAATATACCAGAAAAGAGTTGGCTTTTATAATAAGAATGGATTATGTTATAAGCTTGTAATTCTGAGTTTAGAAAAATATCCAAATTAAGTCATCATCAGAGATGCTGTCTCACCAAATGTCTGCTACTGGTGATCCTGGTCTCTTGCCATTTGATATGTTATAATAGTGATATTTGTAAGTCTGTGCCTCTGCCTTCTCTTCCAGGCCCAATTTCTCAGCCTCTCATGTGTCCTCTTTCTGTGCTTTTGTGTTCCACTTATTCCAGCCTCCAGTCTCCAGGATGTTTCTCTCAGCCTCTCAGTGTTTCTCTGTCTCTGCTACTTTGTTCTGTGTGTCTTTATGTTCAGTCTTCTGTTTATAAAGGACTCCAACAAAAGGAACAATTCCCACCCTGAGTCATGCCTCCCTGAAGTAATCCAATCAAAGCCTCACCTCCAACTTAAACAAATTGAATCAAAGGGTCCAACTCCACAGAAATGGATTACCTCCAACAATGTGATATTTTCTAGGATCTACAAATAGCTTCAAATTCTCACAGTTACAAATGAAATCTAAGACTGTATATGGGATAATGGGTAGGTAGTTTGTGGCAGAGCTGATTTTAAGGTCCTTGTGATTTTATGATTTTACATTAAATTAACTTTCATTGAGTGCTTCTCCTGTGCTATGCAGAGTTGTTAGTGCTTTATTCATATATTAAATACTCATTGTTCATCTTAGGAAGGCAGTATAAATAATACTTGCATATCTCAAGTGTTGAGGTTGCCTAATGTTGCTGACAGAGAAAGTAATGGACCCAAATATTGATCATATCTCCAACTACAGTGCCTGTATTTTAATCATCCTAGTTTAGAGCCACACAATATTTACTATATAACAAAAGGTTTTATGTTTAGCACTTTTCTACTCCACTAAGAATATTTTATAGCATAGTGTCAAAATATACATAAAGCAAGAATTCACAATTGGAAGGTGCTTGTACAAAATCCAACTTCATTACTTCAACCATATAATGAGAAATCACCCTATCTGCTCTTTCCCATCTGTGCTTGTTTTGCAAGAGCTACCAAAATATATAGGAAAAGCAAAGAAATAATATCAGCACTATAGTTGCTAAAGAAAAGACAGAGTTTGAAAACAATTTTTGAATTCATTCATCCTGTTTATTCACTTAAATACAGCATTATTTATTTTATAATTAGGCACCACTAGGTGTTAAAATAAAATTTGTACCAAAATTATTTAGAATTTTATTGAAAAAAACTGAAGATTTTATCTGTATTTGTGTTCCAGGGAAATATTGGAGAGAGAAGAACTTCTCCCTGAAGATTCTTTACCATTGTATGAGCATAAATTCTTCTATAAATAGCACCACTTCTAACATAAGCATCTATCTTCACACTCTAGATTATTTGTTGTCAGTTCCTATCACTTGATCCCAGGTCTGCTTTCCTAGCTTCATGGCAGATGGAAACTGGAAGTTTTAATTCTCAGACTCCTATTCTTACATAGTTCATGTTTTCCACCTTAGAACAAGATGGATAAAATTGTGTTGTGGAAGATTGGTAGATAAGAAAATGAGTTTTTCTTTGAAGCAGGCAGATATGTGGATAATATCAATACCGATATTAGTATTGATGTTCTTTATTTCTTGTCTGTAGGCTTTATAATTCAAATGAGCCAATTCAAGTTAGTTTCAACATCCATTTCATTTATTTATTCATACATTTCATAATACTTCCATCTTGGTCTTAGGTAAGGATTCTATTTATCAAATTAAAAATTCTTGAATTTGCAAGGTACATAAGAATTAAATTGACATAAGGAGCTTGAAAAAAATAGTTGTCATTTGTTCTTTTCAGTTCCAATTTATGGTCCAATACAACACCTGCTCTATCTTCTATACTTCATATTTCTTTATCTCATCTAATGTTTCATTTCCAACATGCAATTTTTATTTTTCAATCTATACTGCAGTAAGCATTAGATACAATGTGCTATAAATTACATTTAAATTATCAATTTCTACCTCTAATGCTGGAAATGAGAATTGAATTCAATGGAAGAAATTGTAACAGTGAGGTGGAGCCAGTGGCCACTGGACATTTTTGGGGCAGGGAGAGGAGGGGCAGTTGAAATCCTCGGGCTTTTTTGGAACTTTGGGGGTTGTCCTGAGTGGCGAAGCAGCGATGGATGTAGGCCATTTTCCATCAGAATATACCATGCAGAACTGGGTGGGAGAGAGTGTGGTCTGTGATGTGAACTGTAGCCTATGCTCGGTGGCAAGGCCCAAGGATGTGTATATCCATTGCGGGTGTTGTACCACACGGATGGGGAATGGTTGTGTGGGGTGTTGTTGGGGGTGTGGGCGGTGGAGAGCATGGGAATCCCTGTGGTTTCTGAGTGGTGTTTGGGTAATCTAGGCACATTTAAAAAAATGTATATATATATATATAACAAATAACATTTGTGTAAACAAATGCACATATATGCATATGTATTTGTATATCATTTTACAAATAAAAAAAAATTAAAGAATACAAGGTAAAAAAAAAAGAAATTTAAGCAATAGTTGAAAATTAATGGGACATCACCAAAGTGTACCTTTTTAAATTATTATTTTAATTTTTAAAGAAGTTTTAGATTACATATTTGTTACATAAAATAGATAGGGGTTTCCCATATGCCTCATGAATGATAACCGTGTAATAACTAAAAATCAATAAGAGAGAAGAAGATGAATCATCATTCAACTTAGGGATGAGGGACAGCAAAACACATGCAAATAAACTGCCAAAATGCTTTTTAGGGAGATAGATTCTGCATTGAATACATATTGTAGACTTGTTGTCTTACCTAAAGTGATTTAGGAGTATGATTAAACATAAGCATGTTTTTATTACCAGTAAGTGCCTACAGTTAATCACTCCTAAGATGAGCTGAAAGTGTTTGTTTGTTTTTTTCTGTGCTCAACTAAGTTAACTGTAAAATAATAGTTGAAATTCAACACATCTCCCATTGCGATTTATTCTTTCTCCTTTCTATTACAGTTAAATATTATGCAAAGAGTATATCAAGCACACTCTTTTGAGCTCATTTATGTTTTCTCTGGATGATAACTATTTTTAGAATTAACTCAACAATTAATTATCAATTGACGGCTCTCCATTTTGAAGCTAAAATATGCAATCAACTCCTAGAAATCTTATGAAAATATATCCAGGTATTTTAAGTAATGATGTAGCAAAAATATTAAACAAAATCTCTATATGGCATACAAAGATTTAATAAAAATATTATCTGTCTAACATAAAATTAACAATCACACATATTCACGTGAAATCACACAAATTTCAATAACTCAATTTTAAATTGTGAAAATACACATTTAAGAAGTTTTTCATCATTGATAAAATGCAAATTGTTTATATATTTTTCTAATTTAAGTAAGTATATAATATTAACAATGCAAGGAAGAAATTATCATTCTCAAAAATTATTGGATGAAATTTAAATATATGTATATATAATCTTTTCCTTTCTGTACATAAATATTTTCTTAATGTCACAGAGCTGTTTTAGAAAAGTATTACAAACTGGGTTGATTAATACTCCTATTTATTGGGTGGCTTAATACAAAGTTCTGGACACCAGAACTCCTTACCTAGGACTTAGCAGAACCAGGCATTTGCTGAAGTATGGAGGATTCTAGCAGTGGCAATTCACTCAGTCTCAGCCTCCAGTATGTGGTGCTCACTCTCTCACTCTCACTCTTTCTCTCACATTCACTCTTACTCTCTTTCTCTCTGCTAAATATACTCTCTTTTTGATGATGATAGCTATATTTCCCACCTTTTCCAGTTTGGACTCATGATTAGTAATGATATCTTCAAAGATCCTTCTTCTAAATAGGATCATGTTCAAGTGACTGGTGGTTACTGCTGAACATATCTTACTGAAGGACATAATTCAATCCTTAACAGGTGTCAAACTTTGAATCATATGTATGTTAACACTCAGCAGTTAAACTTCATGAATTATTCCTCAAGAAATTGTGAGATTATTATAAAAGGAAAAATGAACTGAGTATCTACTGATTGCTGGATAATAGACATGGTCAATAAGGACTATAGAAGAGGGAGTTGAATGCTTGGAAACCTGTCCTCAGTGAGGCCAAGGGGTGTTCTCAACTCCATATGACATTTCCTTGTTTAGATGTAGGCCCGTTTTTGCAAAATATAACTTTTGTTTTAGCAATTTATATTTTTATGTGAGAACTGCCAATCAAATTTTGCTTTAATTGGCTTTCAAACAAATTGAAGAACTAAACAAAGTCTTTGACAATTTGAATACTTCCCTAGGAAGTGAAATTTTGACTCCCTGTTTTACCAAATATCTCAAAATATAAAAATTCCAGCTAAGGGTATAGGTCATCCTGACTTGAATATATGTCCATTCCTGCATCAGTAATTTTGACTAGAGAGATGGATAAAATAGCTGGCTCATGCTGGATAATATGTCTATGTATTTCTCTATGGG
The DNA here is from genome assembly GCA_029593785.1 of Cabassous unicinctus. Taxonomy (NCBI): domain Eukaryota; kingdom Metazoa; phylum Chordata; class Mammalia; order Cingulata; family Chlamyphoridae; genus Cabassous; species Cabassous unicinctus. The sequence continues at coordinate 41,725 of JAQZBX010009801.1, forward strand.
TTAAGATTTTTTACTGACAAACTTGCCAAAATAGACAAGGAGGAGTGGCAATTTTTGAATAAGCTGAGATATAGTTATCAGAGATAACAGCAACAAGGGATCATATGTTCAAAGATACACAATTAGTCCTTTTCTTTGCACTTAATTAGAGGATCTAGTTATTCTTTAGTTTGGGTTAAAAATCTGTCAATGGCATAACAGAAAGAAGAATTAGGCTATTTAATCCACATCAGTTTAGATAATTTGGAGCTATTACTATTAGAAATTTAATAGTTTTACAATATTTGATATCTTTTGAATATGAAGAAAATGAAATCATTACATATGTCAAATTATGGTGGTTGATATAAAGAAATAACTTTTGCAGGCACACTTTTTAAAGAATATTTCAATTTATTTTTGTCCATATGTATTATACAACCTCTCTTATCATATTTATGCTGAAAGAACATTGACCCAGAAAATTACAATATGGCCAAGAGTCATGCAATTAATAAGCTATAGGAGGTGTTTGTTAAAACATAAAAGCAGAGATAAGCAATACCAAATATTAGCAAAATATTTTAAAAATAAAAAATAAAAATCATTTGGATTTCTGGGACAGCATTTCTATAATTATTTTTTGTTGTTATATCTCCTTTGAACCAGTTCAATCTGACCAAATAATATTTTATAAATAACAGTAATTTATTGATTATTATATACTCTGCAAAATTAAATACATGTATATTTAGACATATAATTGCATACTGTGGAGCTGGCTGAAAGTGGAATTGTAAGTTATATTTAAAAGGAAAAGATCAACCACTGCCAAGAAAAAAATAGAATTATTAAACAAATAATGTAGTGCTATGAGACATACATATAACAATATTAAAATTAAAAGTTGCATAAATTCAGATATGTAAAAGATAACATTAAATTATAAGAGAGATAATCCATTGGTAATATTTTTCATTAATAATAAATGAAAATCAATCAATCAAATGTATATGAAAACATGAAAATCAGAAATAATGCATGTCTAAAATCAGTATGAAAACAGTCACAAAGAAGAATGTTATAAGATGCAGACACAATTTCTATGGTGTGTTACTAAATAACATTTGATAAAATGCTGGCAAGTTTTCTTTATACTTACACATTTAATTTTATATATTAGAAGTATAAAACTGTGTATCTTAAATTTTCTTCTGAACTTGGTTGCACACATATAGTCTTACATATGCATATACATTATAAAAATAAATCTATTTTTCTACATCTCAAAAGTACATAACTCATAAAAATTGTATTGAGAAAGAAATACAAGCCAAAATATTGATGTCCCTGGACCCATTATTCTCACTTCTTAATATGTATCAGGAAGAAAGTTACATAGAATGTGGGAATGCTATTCATATATTCATTTACATGTACATGTGTATATATACATATAAATCTGAATACACTTATATAAGTATAAATAGGAAAGGACTTAAAATGAATAATAATATACTAGATAACTATATGTAATATGCTAAACTTTTGTAATTGATTAAGTGAATATTATTAAATAGCATAAGCATGTGTATATTTCTAACAATTAGCTAATATGCATAATATCACTTTCAAAATCAAGTAGTGAGAACAGAAGAAAAATTTGTGTTTGTGATTCACAATAGACTAATACATTCAAAGTCAAATGTTATATAAGCATTTGCAGAACTTAATTTATGAGCAATTTATTAGTAATGTTTATATTTAAATGATGTTATGATAATATAATACTGCTATATAGCGGGAAATAGTATAAAATTAAGCAAGGGTAAACATTGTTGTTACTGTGCCTTTTTTCCTTTTCTCTAATTCTTAAAGATACTGTGTTCTGTATTGTTTGTTAGCACTTTCAAGTTCTAGGTATCATGTGACATACAGCATTCTTCTTAATAGTGCAATGAAGGGCAATTGAGGTTCAGCAGGAAGGAGTTATCTGGTCCATTAACATTTTATCAAGAGTACATTGAAGGAATCTGTCCATGATTTGTCTCCAGAAAAGTCATAGCTTGATTTTTGTATCTTGTCTTTTTTACAATAATATGAGATCTGTCTGTTCAGGTCTTATTCTCAATAAATACATGAATATTTTAAGAAGGCTTATCTTCTGAGCATTTTCCTGAGGGCTCCACACATCTCTTTGTTTCGTAGACTGTAGATGAGGGGGTTGAGCATGGGAGTGAGGATAGTATAGAAAACAGACACTACTTCATCAAGCTCAGCAGTATGGTAGGCTTTGGGGAGAAAGTACATTATCATAGCTGTTCCATAGAAGAGAGACACTACAACCACATGGGAAGAACAAGTTGCCAAAGCCTTTCTCATACCAAATTTTGATCCTAATCTCAAAACTGTAGAGAGTATTTGCCCATATGAAATCATAATGCCAGATAATGGTATGAGGAGGAACACAACACCACTGACATAAAGCCCATTTTCATAATGAGATGTGTCAGAACAAGCAAGTTTTAGGAGAGCTGGGATCTCACAAAAGAAGTGATGGATTTCCCAGGATGCGCAGTAAGGGAGATTAAGAGTATATATACCATGGACCAAGGCATTGAACAGAGAACCCAGCCAGGAGCCAGCCACCATGGAGACACAGACTGTAGGGCGCAGGAGAATGGAATATTGGAGAGGGTGGCATATAGCCACATAGCGGTCATAAGCCATGGCTGCCAGGAGAAGGCACTCTGATCCAATGAGGGTCGTGAAAAGGAAAAGCTGAATTCCACAGTTAATAAAAGAAATGGTATTTTTCCCAGACAAGAAATCAATGGCTATCTTGGGGACAATAGTGGAGCTATACATGAGGTCCATGATGGAAAGTTGGCTGAGAAGGAAGTACATAGGAGTATGGAGTCGAGTGTCCAACCAAATGAGAATAAACATCATAATATTGCCAGCAAGGGTCCCAAGAAACATAAAAAAGATGATAGAGAAGAGGAAATCGGGGGCTTGAATGTGGTGAAATAACCTCAGGAGAACAAAGTCTGTTCCAGTTGACTGATTAGTCCATCTCCCCATTCTTTCCTTCCCAATTCATTATTCTGTATTCAATAGACAAAAATCTTTAGTCCCACCACAAATTGGTCCTAGCATCATTTTATAATATCCATATTAAATTTCTTCCTTAGTTAAACAATTATAGATATTACGTATTTCAAGTATTTTCAAATATATCTCTACCAAACATTTTTCTCATTACTATTGCAATGTCATTGCATGCAGATTTAAAATATTTTATCAAAAAAATTCCCAGGATACTGCACTCTCTGTATTTTAAGTAAACACATTTAAACCCAATGATATTTTAATAATGTAAGTTTCATGGAAAAAATTAAAAATTCAAACATATAATCTCCTTCCAAATATCTATCTTCAATCTGTATTTCTCTTTCTCTCCAGATATCTATCTATATATAGAGAGACCTATATGAAATTTGTTAGTTTTTTTCTCTATGCCATTTTACCTTTTTAACATATCTGCAAGGGACTCCTTTCCTTGTTTTCAAAAGGCTAGTAGATTTTTGAGAGATTGAGTAATTTTACATATTTAGACTTCACTTAAGTACCAGAACTGTAATCACATCTAAAAGTTTTAAGGTTCCCTGTTTCGTTGCCTTAATTTGTTTCCTAAT
>JAQZBX010009802.1:0-45513 GCA_029593785.1 Cabassous unicinctus
AAAAAAAAAAAAAAAAAGAATATCTAGTGTACATACGCCCCACAAAACTTATATTTATAAAACACTTTTCTTTTTTAAAAAACTGTAAATCTATTGTTCCATTTAAATATTACAACTTATCTGTGAGTAAGACATTATCAAAATTTTATAGATAACAAACTCAGGCCCGGATAAGTGACTTGTGCCAAGTTTACACAACAAGTAAATGGCAGAGTAAGCCTTCAATTAAAGTTAAACTCCTCTTTCTATGATATCAGTTATTCCTATGTGTACCAGAACAGATTTCTAGATTGAAATTCACTGGTGAAATCTCAGTCATACCCCAAGCTTCTCTGTGTTGTATGTTTGGGCAGCAAGAAATTAAAATCTTAAATTCAGGCCCAGGCACCATGGTGGCACATACAGCTGCCAATTATCATTCAGGATAATTCATTGCCTCTATATGGGCACTGGAGTATTATGCAATCTTGTCAACTAGGAAACAAAAGCTCCAAATAGTAAGGACTCAACATTTAAAATATGTATTCCTGCAGAAAGTGAGAAATAAGCAAGTTACTAAGAATACAGAAGTGACAAATGTATATCTCAGAATGTCACAGTCCTTTTTGAAAGGCCAGTTGCAGAATTTTTAGAAGTTACTTGAAATTAGTGTTTTCCATGGATAATAAAAATCATATGTATTCTAATCTGCTCAATAAAGATCAGCACAACTTAGTCAAATTAAGTTGCAGAAACCCATTTAAGTAGCTTTAAATGTATATCTAACCTCCTATTCACATATCCTTATTACCTGACTGTCCCCTGAATATATGCAGCTGTGTTATTCCTGTTAGTTATCACATATCAAATATAGTATACCACTCAATTGCAATCAGTTCAACTCTTCCAATAATTATGTGGAATCAGGATGTGGAGACTGAAGGAAAAATAAAGTTTGGCATAATTTTACTGCAGGAAATGCTTGTTCATGACTTCAGATTTTACACAGGAAACACTGTTTGTAATATTTAAAATAAAGGTTATGTGTGGATACTTAAGTTCTTTATTATCAAAATAGCAATGAACAAAGAAGTTGTGATTGGGTTGCTTTATGCATTTCCTTGCATATTTGTAAAAAGTTTATGTTGGTACTGCCTGTTTAAAGGACAATTTGGCAATAACTATCAAATTTTTAAATAAGTATACCCTTTGACTGAAAGGAACTTCTCTTACAAAATTACTCACACTTGTACACAAAGATATTTATATAAGAACATGCAGTGTAGCATTGCCACTAAATATGAAAAGAAACCCACAATTACATACTACTTAAAGGCTCTTTAGTAGTGGTAGGATTTTAAAAATCATGTATATCCATATCATGAAATATCAAAACAAAAGGTAGATGGACATGTTTTGTGGCACGTAAAAAGCAAATTTCAATGTAATATGAATATGTATATATATATGAACATATGAATATAATATAATATGAATATACATATTCATATTCATTTGTATATGTTGCATATACAAATATTCTAAAAAAGATATGTGATACATTCATAGTCATTTCCTTTTAAAGTTTTACTATTTGCTCTATATATTTTTGTGTTTGCATTTTGCAATAAGCATATATCAATAATTTTTAAAAACCAAAACCAAAAAATAAAACAGAAAAAGTAATTCCACAAATGATTAATTTTTAATCTATTTTAATCCATATATCTTTATATATTTATTGAGTAACTACTAAGTCTGAGATTCTGGGTAGAGAGTGGTAAAAAACAAACATGATTCCTTTTCTTTTGTGAATTTACCAGGTATGTAAGCTTGGATTTGGATATTCCTTTCCTTAGTCTGGGAGGAGTTTTTCATACATAATCCAGATATATCTGCTTACTGTGATTTTACTAATTTATAATATTTTCATTAAACAAAATAACTTATTGAAATGATTTCTACCAACACTCCTTCTCCACGTATTCTTCAACCCCCTCAAAAGTTGCCCTTGGCTCTCTCATCTTCAGTTTAGTCTCTTCTTTCTCAATCACCCTGACTCAAATACCACTTATTATTTATGTCCAGCCATCATTTAATGCAAAAACCAGGATTGTCTATCCAAATATCTACAATCAAATGTCTATAAAATAATATACCCCTGGAACCTTAAACAGACATTGAAAACTTAGCCTTCATCTTTCTTCACAATATTCTTTTTGCTTTTCTTTTGTATGTTCACTACACCATCAAAGTCACAGACCCCAGGTTCAAATCTCAGAGTTATCTTTGACCTCTTCCTTGACTCTAAAAGCCTACCAGCTTTCAAACCCTGTCAGTTCTATCTCTGCAATATTTATTAGTCATAAGTCTCTCCCTATTGTGAATGTCACACCCAAGTCAAGGCCCATTGACGTTCATGGCTGGTCTATTGTAATCACTTCTAAATCACTTTCCCAGTCAATGGCTTTTCCTCATTCAATTCATCTTGTCCATTGATATAAAATGTCTAACAATTAAAAATGAACTCTTATTAAGCATCTATTTTTTTTGCAGGGGTATACATAGGTACAAGGGAATCAAAGATTAATGAATCATAAGCCCTACATTTTTAGAACTCAAGCCATGATCCTCCTCTTTCCCCAACCTTAAAGACTTATAATTTCTCCAAAAGTGGTCCCAATCCCTTCTTGTGACAGTCAAGCTCCCTCATGCAACCTTTCCTATCCTCCTCAAGTGGTCCTAATTTTCCAATCCAACATTTCTAACAAAACACTAGGTAAATGGAGCAAACAGAATCCACTACAGGAAAGATAAACAAATTTTCAGAAACACCATGGTCACATATCACATACACACTCCTGCAAAAACAGAAAAAAAAAAAAAATTAAAACAAAACAACTGAATTCCTTTCTCACTTGAAGATGGTACCAGCTCACCTTTACAACTGCTTTGAATTCCCCTTTCATAGTTCAGACCAAAAGTCTGGGTTGCTTTGTCCCTGTGTCTGAGGAAGTATCACACTTGAGATTGGAAACATATTTACCACCTCTTCAGCTTCAAATGAGAAACAGTTTAATCTTAGATTAGGTTAAAGATTAGGTCCCTCCTCCAAGAAGAAACAAAATCATGGGCACTAACCTGCAGCATGTACCGGTGTCTGTTATGGCAAATACCCACAATGGTTGGCTTGAAAACGTGAATTTATTGGCTCATGGTTTCAGAGGCCAGTGATGGGTAGCATTCCAGCTAGCTGCCAATCCTTGAGTTCCTTGGCTTTCTCATCACATGATGATATCCTCTCCTTTTTCTTCTGGTTCCAGTTGCCTTCTGGTTTCCAGCTCCTTTCTGTGGCTTTCTCTCTATAAAGCACCAGTAATAGGATTGAGATCCATCTTGATTCAATTAGCCAATCATTAACTAAAAAATTGGTCGTACTTACAATAGCTGTACAACCACAGGAATCAGATTAAGACCATGTTTTGTTTTGTTTTGTTTTCCTGGGGTACATAATTTAACCTATTAAAGCCAGGCCCTGGAATCCTTCTCCAACCAAACTAATTGACTGGCTTTAAGCTACTCATACTCTCTGCTTTCCTGTTTTGATCCTTGTGCTGTTCCTTTTCTCTGCACAGTCTTCATTTTCTTATCTGCAAGTCCAAATTCTATCTAACCATGAACTCAGCTCAAATGCTACTTTGGGGAATATTCCCTGATTATTCAATTGAATGTAATATTTTTCTTCTTGGTAACACCATTGATCATCATGACACCTTTTATATGGCACTTACAATTTTCTATATTGTATAATAGTTATTTAAATACAAACCTGTTCTTTATTCTACTATAAGTCACTTTATGATAGGATTCACATTTCATTCTTTGTAGTAACCCAATGGACAGATCATTGCATGTACTGAACATGTTTTAAAAGTAAGGAATAAATAATATCTCCATCTGAAAATAATATATTTAAATAGATTCTTGATAGAAAAAAAACTTCCTCTGTAACACTGGTTTATTTTGTATTTTACTACCTTCTCAATTAGGAATTGTGTGTGTTCTTAGTGATGAAAACTTTTCTATCATCACTTCCTAAATTATCCAATAACCCCAATTAACACTGCAACCAAAACAAAGACTTCTTTAATTCAAAATTTTGATACATTAGCTTTTGATCAGGTAATATAAAGAATCAAATTAACCATTCATTAAATTAGATATAATAAGCATCTTCAAATGAAAGGTTTGGTCAGCATTTTTCTTCATTTCTTTCTTAGATCTCTTTCCTCTAGTAAGGAAAATTACAATGAAGAGACATATTTCACAAAAGAAACTCCACATCCACATTTTCTATGTCAGATGTAAAGGAGATTTGCTTTACTTGGCCTAATTTATAGCCAGTGAGAAACATAACATTTTACTGCTATCTTATGACCTTTAAATGGCTGGACTCCCCAAGAAGCTTTTCTAACCTAGAAGACTTGCTTTAATGAAAAAGCCTAATTTAAATTTGAATCCACCTTGCTGGTCCTAATTTTTTAAACAAACGAAACAAATGGATTTCCAACAGTAACATTTAGCCTTGCCCCCTTTCTGAGTGCCTCTATAAAGCAGGAGCTGTGAGAGGATTATTTTTGTGCCTAATTCCCAGCATAGCTGTTGTATATCTCCCACTTCTATGCAATAGACTCACTATTTCAGAGGCCAGAAGTCCAACATCAAGATATCAGCAAGGCCATGTTTTCTCCTTACACTATCATGTTCTGGTGCTGACCAGTGATCCTTGGGGTTCCTTGGATTTCTCTTCACATGGTGATTTCTTCTCCTTTGTCTTCCAGGTTCCCACTGACTTCCAGCTTCTTATCCTTTATAAGGTCTTCAGTAATTTCATTAAGACCCACCTCCATTCAGTTGGGCCTGTCAAAAAATAATTTTTGAGAATTAGAAACCAGAACAATGGCTACTATTTAGAAAAACGGAAAATAACGATTGTTTGAGAGGATGTAGAAAAATAGGAATACCCAACCATTGGTGGAAATGTAAAATGGTGCAACCACTGTGGAAGACAGTTTATCAGTTCCTCAGAAAGTTAAGTATAGAATTACCATATAACCCAATGATCCCACTTCTAGGTATATACCCAAAAGAATTGAAAGCAGAGACTCAAATAGATATTTGTACACTGATATTCATGGTGGCATAATTCACGATTGCCAAAAGATGGAAGCAACCCAAGTGTCCATCAACAGATGAAAGGATAAACAATATGTGGTATATATACACAATGGAATATTATTCAGCCATAAAAAGGAATGAAGTTCTGATACATGCACTATTATAGATGCACCTTGAAGACATAATGTTCAGTGAAATAAGCCAGACAGAAAAGCACAAATATTGTATGATCTCACTGATATGAAATAATTATCATAAGCAAACTCATAGAGTCAGAATCTAGAATATAGGTTACCAGGGGTTGATGGTAGGGTTTTAGAATAGGGAGTTAATGCTCAAATTACATAGAGTTTCTATTTGGAATGATGGAAAAGTTTTGTTAATATATGGTGATGATGGTAGCACAATATTGTTAATGTACTTAACAGCACTGAATTACATATTTGAATATGGATAAAGGGGAAATTTTTAGTTTGCACATATGTTACTAGAATAAATTTTTTTAAAAAAATCTATCAGACTTAAAACACAAACAGTGAGTCCTTAGTTAAACCGTGGACTAGTATAATTATAAAAATGTGCTTCCATCAATTATAACAAATATATCGCACTAAGTGTTAATAATAGGGTTGTATATGAGAATCCTGTATTTTACAAATGCTTTTTCTGTAAACAAACAACTTAGTATAAAGAGAAAGAGAGACTGGTTCTCTTTAGTCAAAAGGAGACAATTTGAAAATTGGGGAGCACTATGTTGAGACAAAAGCACTCCATTTTTCCCTGAGAAAGAGGTAGTTTATATAGTAAATACAATGAGGTTCCACAAAGAAAAATACGACGAGCTAAGCAAAAACAATTAGGAAAGCAATTAGGAAAGGGGATGAAATGCTACCTAGAAAAATGTATTTACCCATGACAAAAGTCCTGGTTTCCAGGAAATCAAGACTGAAATTTAAAGAATGTCATAATATCCTAGCAGTTGTGTAAGCTCGGAGACTGTCAGATAACTTGTCTCACAGATAACTTGTCTTAGGCATGTGTGGGCAATTTCAAGATATACAGACAATTTAGCTTTTACTTTAGTCATAAATAGATAAGTTGACATTTGCTTTAGACACGCATGGACAAGATGCCGCCAGGCCCTTGCCAATTTATTTAACAGGCCACAACTAAACTAAAAATCACATTTTCAAGAGTTCCTATTTACAATGGATTCACACTCACAGGAAAGCAGATTAAGATTAAGTTGTCTAAAGTGAGGTACCTAATTCAATCTACCAAACCCTGTACTCCAGGAATGGATCTGATTGGTCTAAGAGTAATTCCCATCAAGTACTTTAATGGTAGCCAGTGGCACATGAGGAGGAGGTTAGTTGGAGCTTTCTAGGCTCCTTTTTCTCATTCTTAAAAGAAAGATACATCTTTGATATGTTTATGTTTGCTATAGGAAGCCATACTGTCATCATGAGGAATCATGAAAGGAACCAGTCTCCAGATAGAACCAAGATCAGCGCAGATCGATGGAAAACACACTATTTTTGATGCTATATTAGTCAACCAAAGGAGTGCTGATGCAAAATACCATAAATCTGTTGGCTTTTATAAATGGTATTTATTTGGGGTAGAAGCTTACAGTTACCAGGCCATAAAGCGTAACTGAAGTCTGTTGCCATGTGTTGGAGCAAGATGGCTGCCAACATCTGCAAGTGTTCAGCCTTCATCTTCTTCTTAAGGTTTCATGGTCCCAGCTTCTTCCAATATTAGTTGTAGGCTGGGATGAGTCTTGTCTCCTGGGGCTTGTTCCTCTCTGGGCTCAGCTGCTCTGCTCTCTCTACAAGGACAGCTGTAAGCTATCAGGCGAATGGCTTGTCTCTCCTCCCGGGGCCTCTGCCATATCTAATGGAGCCTTCTCTCCTTCCTCATATATCTGCTTCTCTATGTATTTACTTTCTGGGCTTCCAGCATTAAAACTCCTACTAACTCCTCTGCCCTGTAGTATTCTCTGTGAGTCCCCACCCACCAAGGGCATCCTACTGACATGGCCCAATCAAAGCCTTAATCATAATTTAATCAAGTAAAAGTGAAACCTCGGAAGATAATGTAATCTACTACACCCAGAGGAACAAACCAGTTTACAAACATAATCCAATATCTATTTTTGGAATTCATAAGTAATATCAAACTGCTACAGATGCCATCACTAAACCCCTGGATCAAACAACTCTAAAGCCTTCCCTGTCACTAGTCTTTCTGTGATGTGATTCAATACTTTTTTTTTTTTTTTAATTGTTTAAGCTACTTTGATTTGTTTTCTATGAATAACAGCCAGAAGAATTCTGTCTCACACCCTCTGTGTAGGGCATGGAGAATCCCATTTTAAGGCAGATATAAGGAAAAATAAATTCAATGATCTAGTCAAACATTTTGACCTTTGAAATCCATTTCCAATTTGAAGCAAGAATAAGAAAACGATATTCTTTGGTTTCCCTTGAAAGTATAGCAATAAGGATGAAATCTGAAGGAAGAGATAAGGTACAATTACATGCCACTTCATTAACAATATTTCTGACAATTTCTATGCATCCCTTAACCATTTATAATTCATAAAGATTTCTTAAAGTCATTTGCTTGAGCAGTCCTAGTATTTGTGTCACACAACTTTCATATACCCCAATGTCTATATTGATTTTCCTGACATCCTTTTTTCCACCAAAACAAAGAAATTAATGGCATTTCATCACTCTTCCAATATAATTTCATTATGCTCATGGCTTTGTTTATCATTCATACTGATGATTTCCAAATTTTATCTGTAGCATCTTTGAATTCCTAAGCTATACATTTAACTACCTCCTGGAAATCTTTACTTGTGATTTGGCAGACTAAATCTAATATCCAAAATTGGATTCTCATTTTCTTCTCCCCCTCCAAACCTAATCTCCCTTCTTTTTTCCCCTATTTAGTGAATACTATCATTTTTCATTGTTTCCCAAGTCTTCCCATATTCCTCCCAGACTCCCCCTTATCACCAACTTCCAATGTTGACCAAATACTGTCCTGTCGATTATACCATTTATCATCTCTCATTGCTATCTTTTTTCCCCTGTGTCTCCACTTCTTCCACTTAACTCAGGCCTCCATCACTTTTTTTTTACTTATCAAAATATGCTTCAAACTCGTCAGATGCCTTTAGTCTCTTTTCCCTTGACCACACTATTACTGGAGCAATCTTTAATTCATTAAACCTGCTGTTGTGCTGTTTACTATAACCCATTGCCTGTTGAAAAATCTCTAAACAATTTCAGATGTTTTTTGATCCATCTCCTGGCTAGCTTTCCAAGCTCAACTCTTACAGGCCCTCACCATCCAACTCTCATACTCTGTGACTGAGTCATACCAAACCGCTTGCTGGTTTCTAAATGCACCATGATGTGTAACCCATTCGTGATTGGAAGGCCCTAATTCGTTTAGCACTACGCAATTTTCCCTGAACCACTGAAGCTTTCCCTGAACTTCTGTTACAATTCTGTGGAACACTTTGTGACAGTTTGAAGCTTTTGTGCATCCCAGAAAAAATCATGTTCTTGGAGCTAATCCATTCCTGTGGGTGTGGGACACTTTGGAATGAATTCAGTTGGGGACCTTTGATTAGAAAACTTCAGTGAGGCATGACCCAGGGTGTGTCTCAGCCCTCTTGCTGGAGTCTTTTGTAAATGGGAGAAACATTCAAAGACACACAAAGAGAAATAGAACTGTAAGCTTTTACCCTGCCATATGAGAGGGGACCCCAGGATCGCCCGCGGTCGTAGAAAGTCAGAGAAATTCTGAGAGGCTGAGAGAGGCTGGAGGCTGGTCCAAAGCCCAGGGAGAGATGAGCCATGTGCTTGTTTGTTTGCCCACACCTGAGCTTCCAGAGAAAGCATCTTTATTTAACACAGCCATGTGCCTAATCGTCCTTAGCTGCAGTTCGGTGAGACAGAATCTCTTATGATGCCTTGATTTGGACATTTTCACAGCCTTGGCACTGTAAGATTTTACCCTAATAAATACCTATTATAAAAGCCAACCCATTTCTGGTATATTACATTGGCAGCCTTTAGCAAACTAAAACAGAATCTTTATCTCATTTCTTGGGCCACAACTCTCTCTGATCAGGATCCTATTATACCACTTATACCATTTAATTCCCTGCCTCCCCCAACTAGACAATGAAATCTTTTTCATCTTGAATATGCATGTCCTAGCTGATAATGGTACAGAAGAGGTGGTCTATATTTGTTTATTGAATTAATGAGTGAGTGAATGGCTAACTTCCAAGATGTTAGAAATAACAAAACTCATGGTTAATCAAACATAAATGGGAAACATTTGATTGTGTTCATACATTGAAGAAAGAGAGAAAGGCATTCTGAAAGGGAATTTTCTTTCTTAGCCTACCCTCCTTGAACACCAAAATCAAATCTTGACTACAATTCAGATATTTGTCTTTAACAATATATATTGGTTCTTTTATTCAATGCTTTATGTACAAAGAAACCAAAAGATTTGTTGTGTATGCCTAGACTGTGAAGCAATGTTTTCTGTTTCTTTCCATATCACTGCTTTTTCCTTTTATAAGGGATTTTTTAAAAATTCTTTTTAAACTGTGCATTTTTTTAGGACTGACTAAATGTGGAAAAATCGATGATAACCAATTTTTAGAGAATACACTTATACCAGCCTACACATCCAAATGACATTGATTTGTCAGAGTATGCAACTGGACTATTTTTCTTAAAACATTAATGGAATTTCCCTTTTAAAATTATTTTCAAAAATGAAATGCAAGCCCAAAAGTAACCAGCCCTAGTGATTATTCCAGATATACATTTCTTTGACTAAATACCACAGTCTTTTTATTCATTTAAGAGATATATTATATACATCTCCCATGCATCAGCACTGGGAAAAGAGCAGTGATCAAAACAGGCAAAAACCCCTACCTTCTAATGATACTCAATATCAGCCCCACCTTTTCTGCCCCTTGAATCTACAGACAAAACATGCACACTCACAAACACACAGGCTCATGCCCTCCCCCCCACCCCCCTTATACACACACTGGCTGGAATAGGGAGAAAGCTCTGGCTCATATTGGTATTGGGCAACTTTAAGCAAAGAAGATCAGGAAGTTTACATTGCTTAATAAAGTTTATGAATTTTTATACTGATCTAGTTGTGGAATTTAAATTACTGCTGATATTCAATGTTTTCAGTTTAGTAATGGACTTGTTTATATATAATAGTAATCACTGTGACTAAGAGAGATAAAGATAGTCTTCATTTATCAACACCTGCAAGCCTATATAAAATACATTTTAAAACATACTGGGTTAATATTTTATAACTTTTATTTGTATTATGAATTAAAATATTTCACTATCATAAAATAATAATTACCTGCAGTACTGATGAGCCTGTGGCTGGTGATGATATGAGGGTAATACTATCAAGTGTTTGCTGATAAGTAATAATATGAAAGTGTGCAAAACACTTGACTATTCTGTGATAGTTATTAATTACCTTTGTAATACAGTAGTTGTTCCTTTAACCAAAACTGATTGAGTTAATAATTGAATGTTTGGAATGGTGATTCACAGTTGACTTTCTCTATGTATTCAAATTTACCTTGGTAACCATGAATTGGTTTTGTGACTGTGTTGTGCATTGCTTTAAGTGAAACTGATGGGATTAATAATTGAATGGCAATTATAAAAGCTGTATGGGTAATGTTTCATTATATTGGTTATTTTGATCTATTAAAATCCCATACAGAATCTGTAGCTTCAGTCCCGCTCCTCAACATCAACAAAGCAATAGGTTATGCTTGTTAAACGTCAAATATCTTAATCAGTGCACTAACATGGACATCATTTTTACATTTTCATTATTTTTGAATCTAAAAGGATAGTTGAGAAACTATAATTTTGAAACCACTATCTGTGTATATTTATATAATGATATTAAGAATTTGAGAAGTTTATTATACTGGCAAAATAATATTTTATTACTCTATCTTTTCTTTGCAGGTAATAAAACATTTATTTTAAAACATAACATAAATTCATATATTCGTTTTTGTAAAATAGTAGGCACATATCTGTTTCATAGACTAGCAAGTTGAGAATTAAATCTTTTCTGTCTGTTGCCCCAACCTGTCAGTATAAAAGCCAAGAGTAAAATGGAAAGTTTCTATTTGACTTACTTCTAGTTTATCCTTTGTGAAATTTGTTCTGCCAGCCATTACTAGAATGATCTTCCTCGAAAAAAACATTTATCATATTTTTCCCTGTTCTAAAATTTTTTTGATTCTTCATTACCTATATGATTTTCTCCTAGTCTTTGACCTGACATTCAGTGTCCTAAATAGTCTGACCAATTTTCTAAATTTTATTCATTTTTCAAGTAAGTTCAGTTCAAGTCCTACCTGCAGCAAAGGCATAAGATAGAAATTTTAAAAATAATTCAATAATCAATGTGGGGGCTGGGTTGGGGAAGTAAAAAACCTGAGGCAGGCAAGCTAGCTAGGCTATAAAACTAGTTCATGTGACAGATCATAAGCTCAGAAGAGAGAGGTCAGCAGAAGCCTGTGAGATATGCCTCCTGTGACGGTCTTCAAATTAGAACAGTCTTCTTATTTTATTTTATGAAGCTTTAGATTACATAAAAGTTACATAAAAAATATCAGGGATTCTCATGTTCCCCTCCTACACTTACCCCCATTAACAACATCTTTCATTAGTGTGGTACACTTATTACAATTGATGAACACACATTAAAGCATTGATCTAACCACAGTCTATAGTTTACATTATGGTTTACACTTTGCACCACACAATTTTATAGGTTTTGACAAAATGCATAATGGCTTGTATCTGTCAATGCAATGTCATACAGAACAATTCCAATGTCCCCAAAAATGCCCCATGTTACAACTATTCTTCCCTCTCCCTCCCCTCAGAACCTCTGGTGACCACTGCTTTTATGTCAATGTTACTAGTTCTTCCATTACATGAATAATAATGTCTACTTTCATCCATGGTTGCATTCCTCCCCTTATGTTTGTTCATTCCTCAACCTCGAGGATTTTGTGATAGAAAATTCTCAATGTAGTAAACATTCAGAGGTATTGGATGTAAGAGTGCTGGTTAATTTAAGGGAGACATCATCCTTAAATTCACTTCATAGCTGGATATAAGATCCTCTCTGTTTTATCACAAAAGGCTGTCTCTCTAAACTTAGCCAGTCCTCTGACAAATATATATTAATGATCACATAGGGGATCCGACAAGAGCATTTATGTGCCTTAGTACAAAACCAACAAAAGTGAATTAAAAATCTTAATTTTTTTTTCTTGGTCAAACTATTAAAATCATGTCTGGTGTTGAATATCTTCCGGTTATTGTCTAGGGACAAAATTTCATGTGGGCAACAGAAGAGTTATATACAAGAAATCATGCTGAAAACTCTGTAAATAAATCAGTTCATCTGAATTCATGTCAACATGTTATCCCTGAGGGTCCACTGCATGCAGTGCTAAAGAATGAATGGTAGAACTGTTTTGACTTGAAAAAGGAGAAGACTTCAAGGTTGGGGCTAGGTGGGTATCATCAGAGCTGGCTTTTACCTTTTTAAAGAGAAAGTATATCTTCTTTTTTGTACCAGATCATAAATGTAGGTGCAATGAATGAAAGTTTTCCAGAGGCAAGTGTCAGCTTAATGTGGGAATGAATTTAACAATTTAGAATTATCTGAAAATGAAATGAGAGACCACGTGTTAAATCTTTGCTTAATCAAAGAAGAGACAGCCACTTTTTCAAGATGCTGGAATCTGGATTAATATATTTAGTGGAAGAATGGCCTAAATTATTTTTAAGCTCAATTTATGCATGGTAACATGTGGTAAAAAAGAGAACAGAAAACTCAGAGTTTAAATTCTTGGTCCTGGTTATAATATATACTAGCTGATTGAATTAGGTCAGATACTTCAACCTTGAGTCTTCAATTCTTTCATCTCTTCCTACTGCAGTAGTTAGTTCCTTACTAACAACTGATTAATTGTACTATATTCATATCTGAGAGAGAAAAAAGAGGAAATAATTTAATCATTAAGAAAAACCGGCAAGAAAGATGATTTTAAATATCATTTAAAAGAGGA
The DNA here is from genome assembly GCA_029593785.1 of Cabassous unicinctus. NCBI lineage: Eukaryota > Metazoa > Chordata > Mammalia > Cingulata > Chlamyphoridae > Cabassous > Cabassous unicinctus. The sequence goes on from JAQZBX010009802.1 coordinate 13,355, forward strand.
CTAATTTGGACATAATGTCACTTCCACAAAGAATTTTTAGAAGAATATTTTTAATTATAACTAACCTGCAACCAGATGTACTAGCTTTCTATACATGTGACAGGTAATGTGTAATGTTATTTTTACAAAATTATTTTAAGCAACTCATAATGGGGAAAATCAAGTTATTCATGTCTGTACATTCAAATTTAAAGTTTCAGAAGGGTTTTTCAATCTGATAAAATATGGGGTGAATTTATATGACTTCTATGCATATATCCATGTAAATATTAATTGGATTTATGCCTCACGGTTCTAGTAAAAAATCAATTAAAAACATTAGCCACCTGATTGAAGGTTGTTATTGGAGGAACATGAAATTATTCTTTTCTCAGGTCTTTCATTAGGAATTTTCAGAACAGTGTTGATCTCTATGGGTTTATTTAGTCAAGCCTTATGTGTTATCTCTGCAAAAAACTCAAACCACTTCAATACTGCAATTTATATTAAAATCATAATTGCTGTTTATAACAGCCATTGAGCTTTCTGCTCTTTTGTTCAGTGAAGAGACTAGAGATTTTTAAAGAATATCAGGGATTCCTCTAATCCCAGGCCATTCTCTAGGACATGAAGTGGTTCATTCCAGAAATAAACTTATTTGTTACAGTTCAATTCCCTGTTGCTTCTTTGGGGAAATTAATATAACACTTCATTGCCAGAAAAGAAAAAGCTGTGTGGATAAAAAACAAATAGCTACATTTTCAAATGTCAGAGTAGGCCCATATGGCATCTGACCGAGAAGCAAGTTCTCAAGTAGAATAATTCTCCCTGCCCCCACTCCATCACTGAGGACTGGCCTCCTGCTGCTCGTGCTGGTGTGTGGATAGAGTGCTTTTGTGCTCCTCGTGTGGAATATTTTGCATTAAAAACATACTGAATTTAACTCAACTGTGTTCATCTATAGATACCAAGTGAATACTTTTAGAGGCACATTGAGGGGGAACAGAGAGTTCCAAAATAAGAGTGATATTTGAGGGAATTATTTGTTAACCACTTTTACAAACCCTTCTATTATAATATGTAATCTTTGACATATGCAAAAAATATATTTCCTTTTTTTTTTTTGTAATTTTCTTTTTTTGTAGTGTCTTTTTTTTTAATTGTTCGTAAAAATCAAGATTTTCCACAGTACATACCAATATTTGTAAAATGATATAGAAATACATATGCATATATGTGCATTTTCTTACATAAATGTTATTCCACCGTATCCATGGAATATAAACCTTCTCTCACTTGGAGGTGGAGTGGACATCACCATCCCAAACCCCCCAGGATTGGGGGAAGAGCTATGGACTAGAATGGACTTGGTGGTGTTCTGTCATTCAAAAAATATATTTTCACAGTGTGATCACCAAGAGTTCTAGCACTGTAACCAAGGGTTAAGAATTAACAAATAACTATGATTATTAAATCATTATATAGATGCCTTTATATTCTAAAGTAATGAAAGGTTAATACTTGAAATTGCTGAAGCTGACTAGAAGTGGTCTCACCCCTGTTTATGGTTACTCTAGACTTAACCTCACCCTTGTGTATACTTACTATTGTGATGGTAACTCTAGTTTGAACTCACCTTTGTGTATACTTACTATTGGGATGGTAACCACTCCACCCTCCTCTGTTTAACATCCATGTGAAAGACCTTGTAACCTACCTTCTTATACCCCTGTCCCAAGTCCTTGTGACTGACCCTGGTTTGCTAACCACTACCCCTCAAGTCTGATCTGTTCAGCCCCTTAATGTTTATTAATGATGGAACCTGTGTTCAGCTCCACCCCAATTGTTCATTACACCCCGATGTTATAAAATATTAGAATTTCTAACTATCAGAGAGGCAGTTTGGGGCCATGAGGCCACTGTGCTCCATTGCTTGCTCAACTAATAAACTCCTTCTCTCTTTGAAACCCCGGTGTCTCAGGAATTGGCTTTAAAGATGCATCAGGAGATCGGTATCAGCGTCTGTTTTATTAATCATTAGATAATATTACTAGTTTGTATTTGTCCATGTGACTTCCCATGCATTATCCCCAATTATTCTCATTACAGTGTTTTAGTTGTACAGAGCAGAGCTTCAATAGCCTAATTTTGTTTTTAGGAGGTACTGGGGATTGAACCCAGGACCTCATACATGGGAAGAAAGTACTCAACCACTTGAGCTGCATCTGCTCCCTAGCCTAAGTTTTGAAATCAAGAAATTAAAATACATTGAGATTAAGCAAAGTCAACAAAAAGCAATATTCATTGTTGCATACCATATGCAAAGCATTGGTTATATCTTCCCATATCCATTCTATTTAACAAGATGTGTCAATGAGATTTGGGACAACAAATCACAATATATGGAATCATTACAGGTACTAGTATCAACCAGTTGTGAATTTGGGTAAAAGTTTTCATAGCTCCATGCCAGAGTTTCTCTACATGTATTGTCTGCTTATGAACTAGGAAGAGAGAATCAATTTAAGAAGAAATGATCAACAATTTTCTGGAAGACATGTAATAAATATAACTACTCTGCTGTTTCTGACAAGAAATGAATCATAAAATCAAGCCTTATATAAAAAGTATTACCCTTTGTTTCCCTACCTTAAGAGCTAGAGCTGCAGTTTGTGTTAATTTGATGTTCAGTGCTCTCCAAGGTGTCCTTCAGTTTCCATTGGCTCCTTTTCTTGCCAGGAAAACCCTTGTTAACTTCTTGGGAACTCCCTTCGTTGCTGTTTTGTAGCAGCCTTGCATTTTATTGGGGTTGATGCAATAACTGATGAGCATATGACCTAGGTCAGACTGTTGAGAATTTTGAAGATTGTTCAGGGTTTCTAGAGAACTGTCTCTCTTCTCTTGGCATGTAATGTGCTGCCTTGAGGCCAGGGACAGCTGGAGCTTGGTTTTCTATGAGGATTGCCAGCAGGATATGAAGGGAGTAGAGATGAGTGCCTTGATGGTACCATACCCTCCCTCTAGACATTTTATTACAGACATAATTTAACTATTTTTCAAAACAAATTGACTTGAATTTTCTTTTGCTTGAAAATAATAGCATACTAGGTGATAGAGTAAGGAATTTAACTTAGAGCTTACTAGTGGATTTCCTCTGGAAACTATGACCTGTATTAATTGTCATGTTAATTGTTACTATAATATAAACTTGATATGAGAATTATATTTGCATTGCATCATACTTTTTAATTAATTTTTAATTTGTCTCTTCCTTGCTTTAAATTCCCAGTGGATAATGAACACCTCTGTTTGGTTTATTGACAATGACACTACAGCTAGCACAGATAGTAGTACGGAGTAGATGTTCACTAACTCTTCATAAAAAGAAAGAGAAAAAAAGAGATGAAGGAAGGAAAGAGAGAGAGAAGAAATATAAGTCCACTATTATTCTTCATTCAGAAACAGTTAGTAATACAGAAGATTAGGTTCTTGTTAATACCTTAAAAATAGAATAGAAATTGTGCAACAACCCAAGGTATACACATTACAAATTTCTTAAATGTTGCCTTGGAATACTTTGAATGAAAACAAGAGGATTATAGAACTTTAATACAAAGTAAGAGTTGCTTAAAATAATTCCAGGTAATCACACCAGCCACTTAAAATATATGCAAGTTTACTCTTAGTTTTTCTAATATGTGATATAGGGCATACAAATTATAATAAATACTCAACATTAAAAGCAGTATCTGATTTAGGATGACCTTATTAACAACTACTTCAGATTTCAGAACTATCAAAGCAAGGAGGGCAACATTTTAAAAATTCAGATTCAATGCTTCAAAGTAATCTGTTTTAATTTGCCTTAATCTTTCTTACACAACAAAAGGACACTCAACTCTGTCATCACGTCTCTATGGTGATCCCTGGAATAATATTCATCTAAATCATTCAATTTGATCTACAACAACTCCCTGTGGGAATGAGTGTTTCAAACACCTAATGTGACCGCTTCATGGGCATGTGTTCAAATTTTCTTACTTTATCAGTAAAATGAAGACCCTCTAGGAATGTTTTGAAATTTACTCCAATCCAAGTATGAGCCAATTCTTATCAAAACAGCTACCTTTTTTAAATGTTTTGATTTCTATAAAGTATATTCCCTCTTAGACATGATATTAGCTTTGAGTACATCATGAAATGCAAATACTGGTGAACTGACACCTGGCTACATTTATATAAATGTTTATTCAAGATTTTTATAAGGTTTACTATTTCACCTCTTTTCTACATGCAATTACAATATTCTTGGCACCTTAAACAGACTTTCAATTTTCTACCTCACAATTGTTTGCAAACAGATTATTCTGATGGATTAAATATCCATTTTACTCCATTTTAATAGAATGGGTATGACCTTGATTACATGTCAGAAATCCCACATCTCAACATTAGCTTTACATTTAAGGTGTATTATATTGTACACAATCATGAAACTGTTGAAAATTTGATGGTTATAAATTTTTAATATTGACTAACAACTCTCCTTTGCCCATCAGGTCTATATTTTCCAATCAAAGGAAGGAAGTGCATGAAAATGTGTGTGACTAGAAAAACTTTATTAAAACTATGGCTTTCTGTTGAAAAATGAAGGTTGAGAAAAGCTATGGCAAATATAGGGTTAATTCAACCTGTACTGAGCTTCTTTTATGTATGTTTTTATAAAACCATTTGAAACATTAGCCTCGAATATTATTTTCTTTAAAAATATCTGAAGATAACCAAAAGTATTGGGATATATGAGCACTTAAAGTGACATTGATTTCATACTACAGATCAGTGCTGTCCAATAGAATTTTCTCCACTGATGGAAATACTCTGTATTTTCCAATACTGTAGCCACCAGACACATATGGATATTGAACACTTTGAGTATGGTTAGTGTGGCCAAAGAAATAGATTTTAATTTTATTTAAAGTGAATTAATTTAATTTAAATAACCACATATCATTAGTGGCTACCTCAGTGGACAGTGCAGCTATAGGAAGTCCCAGTTTTGGAGCAAAATAGCATCTCTTTCACTTTCTCATCTTCTCTCTCTACTAAGTTTTCTTTCCTTTCTCTTTCTTGCTTTCTTCTTCACCATCCAAAAATTTAATAGAGTAATTTCATGGATGTTTAGCACATGATACAGAATAGATCTAAGTCGCATGATTTGTTTTTATGAGCATTTAAAATCTAATTGGAGACCCAAAAATCATATAATCATGCATATATAATATAAATATGAATATACATATATCCGGACAACACTAAATAGTTTTGTATCTAATTAAATTCAGAGGAAGACAAGATTATTACAAGCATGATATCCTAGTATGACTGAAGTATAGGGTGCTAAAAAAAGTGTTCCTTAGGACGTAGGACTAGAAAAATATTCAAGGTCTGATTGTAGAAATCTTGTACGACATGCTGATGAGTTTGACCTTTATTCATTGCACAACAGAAAACTATTCAAGTGTTTTAAGTTAGGGTGTAACATGGTTAGTTTTTATTTTTAAGATTATTCTGGAAGCATTGGTCTGCATTGTAATAAGATAATGTATTTTAATTGTCTCTACATTGTGTGATAATTATCTATGTATATTTCTATTTCATTGACTAAGATGATTGAGGGAAAAGTTCATCTTATTCAACTCACTGATTCTAGTATCTTGCACTGTGCCTAGCTCAAAATAAGATACATCATATCTAAGATCACAAATATCTGACTATGTAATCCTCAAATAGTTTGAAAAGACACAAAATTTAAAATGTTGATATTATTTTTTTCTTTTGTGCAGAAGGAGTTAGAATGTGGATCTCATCTCAGCATTCAATATTTTATCCTTCGCTTAGCAGCTATAGAGATTTTGAACTTGAGATACAAAAGTAAAAACTGTGTTCTGTGTTTCTAGTCATAAGGGATGGCCTACCTAGCAATAGTCATCTATTCCTTCTATCAAATAAATGGGGCAGGAGAATTTGTTCATTTCTTGTATCTAAACATTAGGGACTTAAAGGACCCTGTTGACACAAAAGAGGTGGCAGAAATATAAAATTCAGGGTAAGGCTAGACCAAACGAGGCCAAAGAAATTAGAAAAAACAGAACCATGACGTCCCTACTAAAATCCCTGACCTTGTGGCCAAGTAGCAGGCAATATTATTGAGCAAAGGTATTCAACATTTTATTTCTTCTGTGGCCATGCAAAATATATCATTCACATGAGCAACATGCTACCACCAGCAATGTTTACTCATTCTGCCACTTTTTGGGGAAATCTCTGTGCTACGGAAAATAGAACTATCCATTTTTACCAGCAATCCTAGACATACCAGCAAACCTCAGCACCACAGGAGGATGAACAGATCTTAGGACTGTCATTAGCCACACAAGCAAATATTTTTTTTTATCCTTAAGAAGTAGGTACAGATAACAATACAACAGAAAAGCCTCGGTTAGAATAGTCCAGCAGGGAAATTGAGCCTCAGAGAAATCAATTCAGTTATGTCAAATGGTTAGACTAAAAAATAAATAGGGGTATACATGACTAAATAGAGAGAAATATCCCTAAACAACAGGGTGATGCAATGCACAAAACATGCAAAATGCAACTATTTCCAAAGTAGCTTTCTTATACTTTGCTTACAGTGTTTTGGAACTCCTGAAAATTACTTTTATGAAATGCAAAGAATGTAAAAAAAAAAAAAAAAAGACTGATTCATAGCACTTGCCTTAAGGGAAATTATATTCCAAAAATTGAGTCAGATAAACAAACCTTAATCACTAATGTGATAATTAAGGTGTTGTAATAGAGTTATATACAGGATTCACTGAAGACAGCTGAGGGAGTTGATTACCTAAATGCCTTTAGGCAGGAAAGGTATCAAGGAGGGCCTCAGAGGAAAAGGAGTACTGTAGTTGTTTGATAGATGGAAAATGATTATCTGAGAGATCAAGGGGAGAGAGTATTTTAGACAGTGAAAGCAAACTGCAGGAAGGCATAGGAACATGGATACCTAAAGAAATGTCTGGGAAACTACAAATAGATTCATTTAGCTAAGCAGTAAGGAATGATCAAAGAAGAAAGATCATGAGCTTTGAAGTCAGACAAGCTTAGTCTCATAGCACTGACCCATTACTGGGTGACTCTGAGCATGTTAGTTAACTTATTTGAGTCTCATTTGTTAAAAGGAGAGAAAAATAATTACCTTGCAACATTGCTGTGAAGATGAAAACAAAGAGACAACTATAGTACCTGTACAGTGTCTAAGCTAAAGAAAATGTGCAGTAAATGAAAGCAGTTGTCGTCGTCATCATCATCATCATCATCATCATCATCATATCACCATAAGACTGAAGATGGAAGATCAGGAAACAGTATGTATTTCACATTGATTTGTGTATAGGAGATAGTGAAGGACTCTAAGCAGAAGACAAACAAGTTCAAACTCATGTTTTAGAAAAATCACGTTGGCCATGGAGGATGGAGAGAAGTCAGTAAGCAAACAGCTGCAATAGACCTGACCTGGCATTATAGTGTAGAACTAAGGCACTAAGAATTGAGATGGAGAGAGGGAATGTGGTCATCTCTAATTTTTCCCTTTCTCCTTTGCTCATGCAAAGCATAAATGGTTTATAGAAACCATGAAGAATTGAGGTTTCTGTGGTTATACTGAGAAGGAAGAAAATACAGTGGATCTTTTCTTCCTGCCCCATTCTTAAAACAGTGATTTTTATCATACTGTATTTCAGATATTTTGTTACAGTTAATCTTCCAGGAATGTCTTTTTTTTTGGTGTCTATAAATGAAGTTTTATTAGAACAGTATAAAGACGTATTGTCTATGACTTCGTTTGCATGACATGGCAGATTTGAAAAGTTGTGCCTAAGATTCTAGGGCCTGCAAAGCCTTAAATAATTACTTTCTGAACCTTCTGAAAAAAAAGTTTACTGACCCCTTGTCCAGCATATGCACATAAACACAGAGTAAATAATCTGGCTAGAGAGAAAGCAGTATGTAGGCATATGTGCCTTTGCTAGGAGGAGGGTGAAGGAGACTTAAAAAATAACAAAACAAAAAACAAGAACAGAAATTATTTCCTTTTCTCTGTCCTCAGAAAACCAGCCGTCATTGACCTCCCAACTCCCAACCCTTAGTGATCATATTTATTTTCTTTTCCTCCTGCTCTCACTATTCCCACCCACATGCCTACAAATTCTGTTTGTCCTGTGACAGAAAGAATAGCTCCAAAGATAGTCACCTCCCCACTCCTGAAAGTTCTTGGCTTAGCAATTTACTATGCCTATGTCTCTCTCTCTCTCTTTTTTTTAATTAAAGTTGAAACTCAGCCTAATAATATGTATTGACTAAGGGTTACCTCCTGAAAACGTCCTTGTTACTCAAATGTGGCCTCTCTCTAAGTCTCTAAGCCAGGGGTTCTTAAACTTTTTTTTTTTTTAAATGTATTGAAGTATGTACATAAACAGACATTAAAAAATAAGTGTATAGTAATAGTTGTGAACTTAAAAAACAAACATACATAACATCATACAGGGCTCTCATACCTCACCCTGCCAACAATACTTTGCATTGTTGTGAAATATTTTTAACTAATGATTAAAGAGCATCCTCAAAATATTACTACCAACCAAAGTATCTTACATTTGGTGTATTTTCCCCCCAACCCACCCTATTATTATTATTATTATATGATTTATATATGAACATATTTAAACAATAAGTGTATAATAAAAGTTGTGAACTTACAAAGCGAAATGCATATCATACAGGGTTCCCATACATCAACCCACTACCAACACCTTGCATTGTTGTGAGACATTTGTTACAAATGATGAAAGAATTCATCAAAATCTTATTGCTAACTTTAGTCCTTATCTTACATTTCGTGTATTTCCCCCCCAACCTACCTTACTATTTTTTAAATATATTTTTATGACAGAAGTTGTAAACTTACAAATCAATCATGCACATGTGCAGAATTCCCATACAACACCCCTCTATCAACACACCACACTGTGGTGGAACACTTTGTTACAGATTATGAGAAATATTATCAGACTATTAGCAGGTCCATAGCATACATCTGGCATACTTTTTACATACTCTCTTATCAACACATCTTTGGCACAGATACATGAATATTAGATTATTACTGTTAACCACAGCCCATAGGTCATTCTAGTTGTATTTTTCCCATGCTTCTCCACATTCCCATCACTCTGCAATAGTGATGTTCATCTGCTATAGCTCACAAAGGACATTCTTGCATCTGTACCATCTACCACAATTCTTATCCACCTCTGGGTTTACTGTGCTATTCAGTCTCTAGATTATTCTCCAGCTTTCTTTCAATTGGCATTTACATCCCTGGACTACCCTTTTCAGCCACATTCCAATTTATAAACCAGCTTTTACGCACTACAATGTGTTACCTCAATTCTATACATTTCCACACTTTTACAATAAAAGTTAATTAAAACTTCTACATACATTAAACATCAGTAGTCCATCTCAGTCCTCCTCTTATCTCCTTTAAGAATCCACCACCTACCACCAGGTCTTGAAGATATTTTCCTACATTTTCTTCTAGAAGCTTTATGGTTCTTGCTTTTTTATTTAGGTTTTTGATCCATTTTGAGTTAATTTTTGTATAAGGTGTGAGATAGGGATCTTCTTTCTTTCTTTTGGCTATGGATATCCAGTTCTCTCTGCACCATTTATTGAATGGATTGTTCTGCCTCAGCTGACTGGATTTGACAGGCTTGTCAAAATTCACTTGACCATAGATGTGAAGGTCTGTTTCTGAACCATCAATTCGGTTCCATTGGTCTATGTGTCTGTCTTTATACCAGTACCATGCTGTTTTTACCACTGCAGCTAGGTAACATGATTTAAAGTCTGGATGTGAGAGTCCTCCAACTTTGCTTTTTCCTTTTTAAGGTGTTTCTGGCTATTCAGGACCCCTTATTCTTGCAAATAAATTTGATAATAATGTTTTTCATTTATTTAAAAAATGCTGGTGGAATTTTTATCAGGGTTGCATTGAATCTGTATATCAGTTTGGGTAGAATTAACATCTTAATGATATTTAGTCTTCCAATCCATGAGCTTGGAATGTTTTTCCAATTATTTCTTTTTTGATTTCTTTTAACAATGAGTTTTAGTTTTCTGAATAGAAGTGCTTTACATTATTGGTTAAGTTTATTCCTAAATTCCTCCTCAAATTGAGCATTACTAGTGTCTTTTAAAGTCTGTTTTGTCTAATGTAAGTATAGCCACTCTAGTGTTTTTTGTTTTAATTTTTTTTAATTTTTATTATTTTGGTTACTGCATGCATGGAATATCTTTTTCCAGTCTTTCACTTTCAATCTATTGGTATCCTTGGTCTAAGGTGAGTCTCTTGCAGACAGCATATAGGTGGCTCATATTTTCTTATCCATTCTGCTAGTCGGTGTCTTTTGATAGGGGAGTTTAATCCATTAACATTCAACTTTATTGCTCTAAAGGCAGTTATTATTATACCCATTTTGACCATTGGCTTTTATCTGTCATATTTTATTTTCAGCACCCTTTTGAGACTTTTAGTAACTTTTTCTGATATAATTTTCATTTCTAGACTCTCTTCCAAGACTCTGTCTCCTGTCTTTTCTCTTCAGACTGTAGCACACCCTTTAGTATTTCCTGCAAAGCCTGTCTCTTGGTTACAAACTCTCTGAGTTTCTGTTTATCTGTGAATATTCTAAACTCACCCTCATTTTTGAAAGACAATCTTGCTCACTATAAGATTCTTGGCTGGAAGTTTTTCTCTTGCAGTATCTTAAATATATCACAACTTTGTCTTCTTGCCTCCATTGGATTCTGATAAGAAATTGGCACTTAATCTTATTGGGTATCCCTTATATGTTATGCATTTATTTTCTCTTGCTGCTCTCAGAAGTCTGTCTTCATTTTTGGCATTTGACATTCTGATTAGTATGTGTCTTGGAGTTGGTCTATTCAGATTTATTTGGATGGGAGTACATTGTACTTCTTGGACATGGATATCCATGTCCTTCAATAGGGTTGGGAAATTTTCTATCATTATTTCTTCATATATTCCTTCTGTCCCTTTCCCCTTCTCTTTTCCTTCTGGGACACCCATGACATGTATGTTTGACCATCTCTTGCTGTTGTTTAGTTCTCTGAGACTTTGTTCAATTTTTTCCATAAATTTCTTCATCTGTTCTTTTGTATACGTACTTTTGGAGGCCATTTCTTCAAGGTCACCAATCCTTTCTTCTGCCTCCTCAAATCTGCTATTATATGATTCCAGTGTATTTTTAAATTCATTTATTAAACCTTTCATTCCCATAAGATCTGCTATTTTTCTATGTATCCTTTCAAATTTTTTTTTTTGTGCTCATCCAATGTCTTCTTAATAGCCTTAATCTCTTTAGCCATCTCATTGAATTTATTAAAGAGATTTGTTTGAACATCTGTGATTAGTTTCTCAACTTCTTTATGTCATCTGGAGGCTTATCTTGTTCCTTTAACTGGACCATATTTTCCTGTTCTTGATGGGGATTATAACTTTTTGTTGGTATCTTGGCATCTGGCTTACTAGATGTCTTTATTCTGGGAGCAGTTTCTCTCTTTAGTTTAGGGCTTTCTTGCCCTTTCTTCCTTGCTGGTTGTGTAGTAGGAGCCAAGGATGTAGTTGGTGCTGTAAACTGTGGAGTCTAAAGCTGCCCTCATTGCCCAAGGGACAGATGAAGCTTCTCCCAACTTTCTTCTTTGCCAGGGGTAGGGACGGAGCCACAGTTGTGTGTAATAATCCAAGTCATACAGGCCTAGACTAGTTGCCCAGAAAGACTGATGTAGCTTTACACCCCTTCCTCCCCTGCCTTGGGCAGGGATGGAGCTGCAGGTGTGGGCAGCAATCTATGCTGTGCGTGTCCAAAATGACTGCACTTGCCCCAGTAGACTTCTAACTATTCAGTCTGTGCCAGCCACATGTACCTGCAGCTCTCTGGAGAGGCTGGTACAGGCCCTGCTAGAGTTGGGGCTGAAGCCTAGGCTAGGGCTGTAGTCCAGTCTGGGTGAAAGAAGTCGGTCCCTACCGTCACTGTGATTTTCAGTCAGCCTGGCTTCCCCTAATGCCAGGGGCAGAGCCAAAATGGCAGCTACTGGCCTCTTTCAACTTGGACAGGTTCAAACTTTAGCTGTTCTTAAGGTTATACTTTAGCCAGCCGAATTTACTAATCGGTAGCTGAAGTTGGTGGCCAACCGTCTCTTCCTCCCCTGTTTTTGAGAAATGGAGCTTCCAACTCCGGCCACAGAATAGCTCCTGATGCAGCTTGCACCGCCCGAATAGGGTCATCACTAACCTCTGTGGTGTGGCCTGTATTTTCCCAGAGAGGCTGCTTCAGGTCCCCCCAGCTTCCTCACTGCCGGAGGCAGGGCTGGGGCTTAGGCTAGGGCTGCAATCTGGTCTGGATGGAAAGAAGCTGGTCCCTGCCAGCACTGTGATTTGCAGTCTGCTCCGCTTCCCCTCATGCCAGGGTCAGAGTTAAAATGGCAGCTACTGGCCTCTTTCTGACTTGGACAGTTTTAAACTTTAGCTGTTCTTAGGATCATACTTTAGCCCACCGAATTTACTAATTAATAGCTGAAGTCAGTGCCCTACTGTCTCTTCCTCCCCTGTTTTTGGGAAGTGGCGCTTCCAATTCCAGCAGCAGAATAGCTCCCGAGGTGGCTTGTGCCACCAGTGGAGGATGGGCACTGGCCTCTGTGGCGTGGAGTGCTCTACTTATGAATATTCTCTGCAGATAGGCAGTCTCCTCCTTCCATTCTTTCAAGGATATTGCAGGATGCTCTTCTGGTCTCCTGGAGCCCCCAAACAGGTGCTTTAGATAGGTCTGGGTGAATACTAACTGCCCTGTAGCATGAGCTGACTCTAGGAGCTCCTTACTCTGCTGCCATCTTGCTAGTTGTTCCTAGGAATGTCTTTTGCTCTGGGTTTTCAATGTAAATGTAAGATAAAACAGGAAGACCATCCCTCAAACATTAGTCTCTATACTCTCCCAGGGTATATGTGATTTTTGTGTGTGTGTGTGTGTGTGTGTGTGTGTGTGTGTGTGTATATATGATGAAAGGAGTTCAAGGAACCAAGAAGGTGGCATAAGATGTTCCAGGGTTCCATTCCCCACAGAATCTTTGAACAACTAGGCAAAACTGGCATAGCCATCTTCCTCAAAACTCTGGAAATTATTTAAAGGGTTTCAGTAACTGGGCAAGTGTCAAGTCAAGAAAACACAGCTTGAGAAGTGGTAGGAGAAGTTTGTGGTGCCCTTCTTGACTCACTCTCAACCCTTCCTGGTACAGTGGGGAGCCAATCTATGCTCCCATTATGGGTATCTATCCCCATTCTGGAGGAAGTAGAGTACCCACTATCAGCATACTGGGGTGCCTGTAGGTCACTGCCATCTATCAAGTGGAAGCCTGAAAGAATGAACCAGGATGACCTGGATATCTATATGCAAAAGAATGAAGGTGGACCTCCTACCTCACACTTCAAATAAAAATTAACTCAAAATGGATCAATGACCTAAATATAAGTACCAAAACTACAAAACTCCTAGAAGAAACGGTAAACTCACATCTTCAGGACCTTGTGTTATACAACGGTTTCTTAGACTTTATACCAAAAACATGAGCAACAAAAAAAGAAATAGATAAATGGGCTTTATCAAAATTAAAAACATTTGGACATCAAAAGACTTCATCATAAGTAAAAAAAATAGCCTACAAATTAGGAGAAAATATTTGGAAACCACATATCCAATAATGGTTTAATATCAAGAATATATAAAGAAATCCTACAAATCAACAGCAAAAAGAAAAACAACCCAATTATAAAATGAGAACAAGACTTGAATAGACATTTCTCCAAAGGAGATAGTCAAAGGGCCAATAAGCACCTGAAAAGATACTTAACATTATTAGCCGCCAGGGAAATGCAAATCAAAACCACAACAAGATACCATTTCACACCCACTAGTATGGCTACTATTAAAAAAAAAAAAAAAGGAAAATAGCAAGTTTTGAAGAGGATATGGAGAAACAAGAACACTCATTCATTGTTGCTAGGAATGTAAAATGGTGGCCTTCATTGTTTCAGCTTCGGGCTTCTCTATGAGTTTTCTCTCACTCCTGGGTTCAGCAACATCTGTAAGTTTCTCTCTGTCACTGAGGCTTTTTTTTTTTCTGTAGTTTTTTAGTCTTCCAATTATAAAAGACTCCAGCAAGAAGATTAAGACCTACCCTGGGTCCCACAATCTAATCAATGGCCCTTAACTGAATCTAATCAAAAGCTCTCATCTACAATGGGTTTACAGGCACAGAATAAGTTGACTTTAAGAACAGGATTTTCTGGGATCCCCAAAAGATTCAAACCAGCAGAGGTAGTTCCCCAGAAAGTTAAGTATAGAATTACCATAATACCCAGCAATCCCACTTCTAGGTATGTACCCAAAAGAATTGAAAGCCGGGACTTTAACAGATATTTGCAAACTGATGTTAATAGTGGCATTATTCACAATCGTCAAAAGATGGAAGCAACCCAACTGTCCATCAACCAATGAATGAACAGGTAAAATATAGTATATACATACAATGGAACATTTTTCAAAAAATGAAGTTCTGTTACATGCAACAGCATGTATGAACCTTGCAGACACAATGTTGAATTAAATAAGTAGAAATAAAAGGACAAATATTTTGTGATCTCACTGATATTAAATAATTAGAATAAGAAAATTCAGATTCAGAAACTCTATGAACTCTGTATTTTTTGAATGATTTTTCTGTAAGCCCAGAACTTCCCTAAAAACAAAAAGAACAAAAAAGACTTCAGTGTCACTTAATAGTGGATAGAATTTGTCAGTGAACCTATGAATGTGATTGCTGGGCATCGTCACTCACACTGCAGACAGTACTTTACTATACATATTCTCTGTTATAACAGTGCCATTTCTTGTCACAGAGGTGAAGTTTTCATAAAGTAGTAACATAAAACAGACAAATAAGGACACTTACCCAAATCTTTCTCTACAACTGCTGTCAGTTTTAATTTTGATTCTTCTAAGCATAGTTTTAATTTCATAGCATTTTTTGTTAATACATTCATACTCAGGAGAGCAACAATGGCTAAGGATCAACACTTAACTGCACTGTCACCTGACATTTACCCAGCCTGTTTTTTTCTATGGTCTTTGTTCTCGAAATTCTTAATTCTAATAGCAAGTCAGGGAGTATATAATTGAGTGCAAATAGAGCAGACAAGGGCAGTTATGTCCCTACTATCTTTGTATCCTTCAAAAGAATGTACAGAAGTATCAGAGATAATTTCTAGGCCTAGAGAAATAGAGATGCTTATTATTTTAGTTGTATTTCTTGTATGATCAGGAAAAAATAACTTTTGTTTTATAGCGTATTATATTTTATGAAATGCTTTCTCACTCATTCATTCCATCAATAAATATTTCTTGATCACTTATTATTTGAAAGAGACTGTTCTAGGCACTGAGAATATAGTTGTGAATGAAAAGAGCCAGGATCCTTGCTCTAGTGAACCTTCTGTTCTAGTTAGGGGAGTAGATGATGCAGTGTATATTCAGGTGATGAGAACAATCAAACTAAGTGAAGTGTGGGAAGGAGATAAAGAATGACAAAGGCTAAACAAGGTCAGGAAGCAAAGATGTGACATAGACAAAAGAGCAGGCCATACTGATATCTAGAGGAAGAACATAAGAACATTCCAGGAAATGAAAACAAAAGAACAAAGTTCTGAAGGTAGAAATATGCTGGAAATATTCTATGAACAGCAAGGAAGCCAATGTGGCTGGAGACAACTGAAAAAGGGAACAGTGATTTTTGGAAAGGTATTTACCACCAGACTAGATTGTGTAGTGCTTGAAGACCATTTTAAGGACTTTATTATTTACATTGAGTGAGAGGAGAGTCATTGGAGGGATTAGAGTAGAATAAGCACATGATCTGACTTATATATTTTTAAAAAATTCTTTACTGCTGAATTGAGAAGAGACTTAGGGGGAGACAAGTAGAAACTTGAAAGACCACAGAAATAATCCAGGATGAAGGGATGGTGGTTTGGACCAGAATGGTAGCAGAAATTAAGACATGTGTATTCTGGCTATATTTTAAGTTGGAACTGAAAGGATTTCCAATGGATTGCATGAGTTGAGGATGACTTCAAGGTTCTGGGCTAAGCACCCAGAAGGGGTTGGGGCCATTAATGAAGATGGAGAAAACTCTGGATAAAGAAGGTGAGGAAGGGGACATCAGGAGAGCAGTTTAGTCTGGTTAGGCTTAAGATACCTGTTGCAAATAGAATTGCATACCCCAGTTTGGACATGTTCTTGGTCTTGGCCCACATTCTGGTGTGTGTAGATATCGTGTAAATAAGATCTTTGGAAGATGATACTTCAATTAAGGTGTGGCCCAACTGAATCAGGTTGGGTTTTATTCCAGATTACTGGAGTCCTTTATAAGCTTAATGAAATTCAGACACAGAGAAAAAGCCACAGGAGAAGCCACAAGCCAATGGAACCCAGAGGAGAAAGGAGAAGACCTTGCCATGTGCATTGCCATGGGACAGAAGAGCCAAGGACCAAGTATCACCAGCAGACAGCCCAGAATGCCAGTCTTTTGGGAAAAAGTTACACTTTGCTGATGCCTTGATTTTGGACTTCTCCTAGCCTCAAAATTGTGAACCAATAAATTCCCATTGTCTGAGCCAACCCAGTGTATGGTATTTGTTTTACCAGCCAGGAAACTAATACAATATCTATTAGCTATCCTAGTAGAGATGTTCAGAAGGCGATTGAATATGCAAGTCAGGAGTTCAAGAGTAGGTAGAGCCTAAACATAAAAATTAGGATGAGTATAGAGCAACATATATGAACTATTTAAGACCTTGAGAATGAGTGTGATCACCTGGAGGGAGGGTGGATAGAGAAGTGTTTTAAGAACTGAGTTTGGAAGCATCTCAAAATTAAGAAAGTGGGGAGATGAGAAGGAACAACAAAAGATACTAAGAAGCAGCCTGAAATGTAGGAAGGAAACCAGGAAAGTCTGTTGTGTGACAGCTACATAAATAAAGTTGTTTCCAGCAGGAGGGAGAAATCAAATGTGACAAGATGAAGACTGAGTATTGACTACAGGATTTAGCAAAACAACCATCATTGTAGATATGACAGGAGTAGTTTCGGGGGGAGGGGGAAAAGCATTATTGGAGTGGGTTTCAGAGAAAATAGAGAGTAATTAAAGATACTAAATATAGAAACCTCTTTCTGGGGGGTTTGTTGTAAAAAGTAGCAGAAAAATAGGGACATTTGTAGAAATGGAAATGAAGTAGAAAGAAGGATTTTATGATGGGAGAAATAACATGTTTGTATGCCAATGCATTATATTGTTTTATAATCCAAATGAACCTGTGAGATAGATGTTATTTGTTCCCATTTTGCAGTCAAGAAAAAAAAGAAAAAAAGAATGAATCAGTGTGAAACTTGCCCACTGTTAACACATGAATTTACCAAGATCTCATTTGATTTCTGAGCCCCTATTCATCCTATTACACCAGGAAGCCTTTCCTCTGCAAGAATAAGCACTAGAAGAGAAGATGGAGATGGATTCTTCTCTCCGTGATGACAGGCCAGAAATCCCCCAGCGTATAAAGACATTTCCTACTTAATGATAAATTCTCCATTCACATTATGTAACCACGTTTAAGATTCTCTCCTAATACAGTACCATGCACCAAGCATTTTTTATTGTTTATGATAGTAACTGTCTGTGACCCTGAAATGAGAAAATACTTAATTATATTCATTTATAAAAGTAATTGCTTGCAACTTGATATAAATTGACTCAGCAAATCCAAGTGGAAATTGGTTTTGAATTAGCATATGTAATAATGAGGAAAAGTAAGGTTAACAATAGAGTTAAAATTCTGAACATTTTTATTTTTAATATTTTTAAATTTTATTACACTGAGTCATATTATTTTGGGAAGTTAAAATGAACCCATGCTAATATGGCATATACTGAGAGATTAAGTTAATATTCTTTCACAAAATGAAACAGTAATGTTTTAGTTATGAAAGTACAAAGATCTGTATGCTATAAATGTCTAACAATTTTATATACTCAAATCTGTAGCAGAAATTATGCTCTATATACTTCCCTTGCTTAAAACTGGCCAACTCATATTTATTTTAGTGTGATGCTATCTACAGGTCTTAAATCAGGAATCATAGGTCAAGAAATAGTAGTATGCGTAGAACATATTTTCATTCTCATTGCAGATATCTCAGATTTTATTTATTCCATAAACCACTAAATATATTATGTATATATCCAAAAACTAATTAATTCATTTTCTTCCTCCAACATCATCGAATTAGGCTACCCTGCTGGTGGGGAGTGTGGAATACCAAAAGGAAAATCATTTTGAGATGGTTTAAATTCATACTTGTGAAAATTAATGACTGTGTAAGGAGAAAAACATGCTTCCAGCAAAGACGCGAACACAGAGATAATTGGAGTGCATTCAGTAATATAAAACTAATATTTTATGACTCATATTCATGTTCTATCTGATGATAAATTCAAAGCTTAATAAAGGATATGCTAGCAATTACTTTCTTTGAAAAGTACATCCAACTGCAAAGAAACTATCAAACAATTGATAAAGACTTTGGATGATAATATAGAAATATTCATGTAATAATGGGCATTTTATGACATAAAAATGATTTCCTTTGATTTCACAAAATCACACCAAAATATAGTCACTTCTAAGTTTGTGCCCTCTGTGAATGAAACAAAGGCTTAGAAAAAAAAATATTTCAACTTCTCTTTTGACACTATGAACAATGTATATGTGAATGCATGTATTCCTGTAAGAATATATTTAAGTCCTTGATTGAAACAATATACATGAAACTCTATAAAGCCAAGGCTAAATATTGCTCCCCATCTATATGCCTTATTTCCGTTCCCACCAAACTGTTAGACAACCATCATTAAATGATGGTCTACTATTTCCATACTTTTCAACTAGTCAGTAGATACAGATCTAATTCTGTATTTTATTCCTCAATCTCTTATTGCACCTATATACTTACATATATATCTATATAATTTTATGTGAATGGAATTATAGGCACAATTTGGGTGCCATCCTCTTTTTTAAAAATTTTAAAACAATTTATTGAAGTATATCATTCATACATGAACATATATAAACTATAAGTGTTCAGTAAACATCATGAGCTTACAAAACAAACATGCATAACATCATACAGGGCTCCCACACATCACTCCCCCACAAACACCCTGCATTGTTGTGAAATATTTGTTAACATATCATGACAGAGCATCATCAAAGTATTACTTATTACTATAGTCCGTATCTTCCTCCCCCATACATTTTTTTAAAGGATTTATTTATTTATTTATTTACTTTTATCCATTTTTCTGCACCTCCTTCCTGGTTTTTGCTGTTTCTGTGTCCATTTGCTGGGCGACTCTGTGTCCGTTTCCTGCCCTCTCTTCTCATCCTTCTCCTCCTGTCTTCCCCGGAATTCGATACTCGGAACCTCCAGTGTGGGAGAGACATGTCCTACCACCTGCACCACCTTAGTTCCTAGTTTTTCGGAGCATCTCGTCTTGGCTATCCCTTGTGTCACTCTTCTGTTAGGTCATCATCTTGCTGCATGCCCTGACGGCATACCCATGTATGGGGCCTGGTGGCCCATGCGCCTTCTATATTTTTCTTTTTTTTATTTTTACCAGGAGGTCCCACGGATCGAACCCAGGTCTCTCCATATGGGAAACAGACACCCAACCATTTGAGCCACATCTGTCCCCCTGCTATATCTCTTAAGGTTGACCAAAGGTACCTAGAGTTACAGTCATTTCCCATACAGGATGGTCATATAATAAATCAGGCTTAGTTTATCACCAGCATTCCAAAAACCAAACCTAGGGAGAAAACTAGGTCTGGGGACACATGTGTGGTTTCTAATATAGCAAATGTTTAGCCTACCCTGATTATCCAAAATCAGGACAGCAAGAGCCATCCTCTTTTATATAATTGCCTCCCCTCTCTTTCTCCTCTTCATTCCACCTCACCCCTATATTTCCCCTTTTCCACAACCATAACCATAATACCTAGGTAATATATTTTAATCATCTCAGCATAAAAACCTATATTTTCTTATATGGCAATACACACATACACATGGGTATGAATGATAATTTACATTATTTATAAAAATATATTCAATATAATTATCACACTTCTCTGAATGCTATTTTCACTCAACAATAGCTTGTGAAAATTGCATCTCACTCCAGGTCATGTGGATGAGTTTTAATTCATTATTTTAAATGGTTATATAATATACTATGTTGTAAATTTAGTCATTTATTCAACCAATCTTATATCATTCTAATATTATAGCATAATAATAGATTTTTAATAATTTTGAGATACTAATTTGATGAAACATTTGCCTTGGAGCTCATGTTTGAACACTTCTGTGCCTTATCCTGATCTCCCAAGTAGGGCCTTCTTCACTAAATTAGAAGCCTGCTGAGGGTTGAAAGGAAAGTGATTATATGCAAATTAAAAAGAAAATAAGCCATAGTCAGCTAAGCTGGTGCTGACTGCAATTGAATTTCATCTAAAAATTTTTCTGAACAAATTCAACATTAGACTGATATAAAATGAACTTTTTAAAAAAGGAATTTAATGACAGACTAGAATTCATTTAAAAAAATACTAATAGCTATTTAGATTTGAAATTCTCATCTTCAGAAAGTGGCAGAAAGTCCTTTGTGAAATTACCCTTTATTCCACATCTTGGCTTCTGTGTTCATTTGACATGTAATCTTTAAACATGCCCAGGATTAATTAAGGAAACTGAGCATATAGTCACATCCGAACTCATTAAAATTGAAGGTTAATAAGGTTTGCTCATTTTATTAATAGTAATTGATAAATTAATAAATTTCGCTACAAAATTATATATTTAAGTTTTAATAACTAAATTTCAAAGAAATTTGTTCCTGATTTACAGTATTAAAAGTATGGGTACAGAGAGCATGATCAGAGTGGTTGCCTGGCTTTATAATTATGACTTTGCCATTAACTATTTGAAAAAATATAGGCAAAGTACTTGACCCCTTTGTACCTCAGTTTACTCATCCATAAATTGAATATAGTCTTTACTTAGTTGTGAGAGTTAAAATGAGATAACCTGCAGATCTGCTTCCTATATTTATAAATACTATATAAAGAAGAGTGGATACCACAAATGAGTTAGGACTGAGCAAGAGAGTGGATCAACAATAATGAATAATAATTTTAAAAAAGGTGCTTCCTTTCAAAAGGCCTTTTCTGTCTCATTTGTATATAAATCTTCATAGAAAATTAAGTGTTGCCATGTCAGTTTGCCAGATCAGTTACAAATTATTCCATGTGGCATTTGGTTATTGTATTCCTCTGTTTAAAACAGATTATAAGAGGCTACAACCAATGTAGTCTGTGTTTATGAAATATATAGAAGAGTTTGCACTGAAGTATCAAAGTACTATCTTGTGTACTATTCTCAAGTTTTTGCTGCTGAATTATGCTCCACTAGCGTTAGGTTTGGTGTGTGTACTGTTTGGCCATTTGTCCTTTTCAGCATATCATTCCCCTTGACATTTCTGTATCTCCTCCTTTTTCACCCCCTTTCTTCAGATATGGATTGCAGTCAAGTACGCTCTTCTAAAGAAGTTTCTGCATTGTCCCATTTTCCTAGCATGGGAAAGGGAAAAATCTGAATTGGATTTATTGAACATTTCAAATGTTCCAGGTATCTAGCTATTTCCAAGATAGTAGTTTCTCCTTCTTCTCCTTTTCCTTCTCCTTCTCCTTCTCCTTCTCCTAGTTCTTTTCTTTTTAAGAAGAAAGAACAGGTCAGAGGAAGATACCTTTACAAGAGTTCATGGGTCCTTAGTAAGTGAAACTCAGCTCCACAATAATGTCCAGAAGGGCAAACTGCAGCCATGTGGTAAGTGATCCAGTTTCAGCTCCAGCCCTTGTCCCTCAGCCTTTAGGAATTTCCTTTCAAGCAGTGTAAATGTAAATGTAAAGGAGGTTGACTGTATTTTTTATCTTTTAGTATGAAAGTCTTATTTTCAAAGCCTGCAGATGTTGCCTTATTTTAAATACTTGAAATAAAAACAAACTGTAATATATTATCCTTATTGAATACTGCAAAATTTTTGAAGGGTTTTCTTGTGATTTAACTGATTTTTATTATTTTATTGACTTTTAGCAATTGCTAGACTGTATTCCCCAATTTCCCTTTAATCAATACAGTTTAATACACTTTCTCATCCAATATAATATTTGAATTGAGAGATTCAAAATATACTTTTTTGCTACTTCTTAGTTTTACTCTCATCTTTGCTTTTATTACTTCTTTATGTTTTTTGTTTTCCCCTTAATCTTTACTTTTAAGATATTATCCACAATTTTTTTTTATTTTAAAAGAAATATGTGGTCATAGTTGAAAGTTGGAAAATAGAAGAAGACCTACATAAATGGAAGGATATTATATGTTCATGGATTAAACGACTAAATATCATTACGATATCAAGTCTACCCGAATTGATTTCCCAATTCAATACAATCCCAGTGAAAATTCCAACAGCCTTCTTTGCAGAAATGGAAAAGCCAATTATCAAATTTATTTGGAAGGGTAAGGGACCCCAAATATCCCAAAATATCTTTAAAAAGAACAAAGTTGGAGGATTCACACTTCCTGATTTTAAAGCATATTTCAAAGCTACAGTGGTCAAAACAGCATGGTGTTTGCATAAGTATAGACATACTGACCAATGGAATCAAACTGAGAGTTCAGAAATAGACCCAGGCATCTATGGCCAAATTAATTTTGACAATTAATTAATTGACAAGGCTGCCCAGTCCACTTAATTGGGAAAGAATAATCTCTTCAACAAATGGTGCTGGGAGAATTAGATATCCATTTGCAAATGAAAGAGGACCTCTATCTTCCACCATATACAAAAATTAACTTGAAATTGATCAAAGACCTAAATAGAAGAACCAGGACTATAAAACTCCTAGAGAAAATTTAGGGAAACATCTTCAGAATCTTGTGGTAGGCAATGGCTTCTTAGACTGTACATGAAAAGCACAAGCAATGAAAAGAAAAAAAAAAAAAGATAAACGGGATCTCCTCAAAATTAAAAACTTGTGCATCAAAAGACTTTGTCATGAAAGTGAAAAGACATCTCTCCCAATGGGAGAAAATATTTGGAAACCACATTCTGATAAGTGTTTAATATCCAAAATAAATAAATCCTGCAACTCAACAATAAAAAGACAAACAACTCAATTTAAAAATGGGCAAAAGACTTGAAAGACATTTCTTCAAAGAGGAGTTACAAATGGCTAAAAAATGCATGAAAAGATGCTCATCATCACTAGCTATTTGGGAAATGCAATTCAAAACCACAATGAGATATCATTTCACACCCATTAGAATGGCTATTATTAAAAAAATCAAAACGGAAAACTGCAAGTGTTGAAGAGGATGGTGGGAATGTAAAATGGTACAGTCACTGTGGAAGGCAGTTTGGCAGTTCCTCAGGAAGCTAAGTATAGAATTACTGAATGACCCTGTAATTCTACTTCTAAGTATATACCAAGAAGAACTGAGAGTGGGTACTCGAACAGATTATTTGTACACTGATGTTCATAAGGGCATTATTCATAACTGCCAAAAGATGGAAGCAACCCAAGTGTCCAAGAACCAATGAATGGATAAACAAATGTGGTATATACATACGAGAGATATTATTGAGTCATAAAAAGGAATGAAGTCCTGATACATGCGACAACATGGATGAACCTTAAAGACATTATGTTAAGTGAAATAAGCCAGGCACAAAGGGACAAATATTGTATGCTCTCACTTATATGAACTAATTATAATAAGCAAACTCACAGATTTAGAATCTAGAATATAAATTACCAGGGGATAGATTGGGGTTAGAGAATGGAGCATTGATGCTAAATTTGTACGGAATTTTTATTGTAAAAGATTGGAAACAGATGGTGGTAATCGTAGCACATTATTGTAAGTGTGATTAACAGCACTGAATTATATAGTCGAATGTGGTTAAAAGGGGAAATGTTAGGTCATTAATGTTACTAGAATAAAAATTAAAAGATAAAGTGTAGGGCTATATAACATATGAACTCTATTGTATACAATGAACTATAGTTTATAGTACAAGTATAAGAATGTTCTTTCATGAATTATAACAATGTATGACACTTTTGTACACTGACGTTCAAAGTGTTAAAAATAGAGTAATATATGGAAAAAATACATCTAATGCAAATTATGGACGATAGTTAATAGTACTATTTTAATAATTTTCCATCAATTGTAACAAAAGTAACTATTGTTAAAAAATTAGTACAATTACAAAAAAGCATTATCGTCAATTGTAACAAATGTTCCATACCAATGCAAGCTGTTGATGGTGGGGTGGTGTATAGGAATCCTGTATTTTATTCATGATTGGTCTGTACACCCACAAATTCTTTAATCAAAAAAAAAATTTTTTTAATTGACAGGAGAGGATCTTTTGTGTGAATAATTTATGTTTCTATATCTGGGTGCTAGTTATACACTGGGTGTTTTACATTCATAAAAATCAAGCTGTATACTTGTGATTTGTGTACTTTATAATATATTTCAATAAAAATAATTTTTAAAAAATGTATTAGGTACCTTTTATAATCTCATCTACTATGGCTTTTTATGCATTTGTTTTGCTTGCTTTTTCAAGATCAATAATTACTGTATAATTGGTTTTGCATCTCTTTGCTCCATATTTTTTTCCTTGCCCTCCATTTTTTTAAAATCTCTGTGTTTTTCCTCTGTGTGCTGGGAGTGCTTCTAAAGTTTATGCTATATTATAGTTAAATTTTTTCACAGAATTAATTCCTTTCCAAAGTGGATTTTAATTTTGTAATTGATGAATTCGGGGGGAATTTTCTCTGTCCAGATTCTGTAGTTTCAAAGTTAACATTACAACCACATTTTGACATTAGGGAGTCTGTCTTATACTTTAATGTTATTCTATTTTTGCTGTTAATGAACCTTCTAGTAAAACTCTCTTTAAGAAAACAAGGTGATTTTAATTCAAAATTGTTGTGAGAGTATGCTTCTAAACACTATATTTCTAACCAGATTTACCTTCTTTCTAAGCAAATAATCCATAATGTCTTTTTTTAAATATATTTTTTATTTTTAAAAGATACTTAGATTACATAAAATGTTACATAAAAAAATATAAGGGATTCCCATATGCCCCACTCCCCATACCTCTCACTTTTCCCCACATTAACAACTTCATTCATTAGTGTGGTACATTCATTACAACTGATGAACACATTTTGGAGCATTGCCACTAAGCATGGATTAAAATTTACATTGTGGTTTATACTCTCCCCTACTCAATTCTGTAGCTTATGGCATGATATATAATGGCCTGTATCTGTCATTGCAATATCATTCAGGTCAATTCCAAGCCATGAAAATGCCCCCATATTACACCTCTTTTTCCCTTTCCATGACTTCAGCCCCTCCAGGGGCCACTGTCTCCACATCAATGATAGAATTTCTTCCATTGCTAGAGTCACAATAAGTTTATAGTAGAATAACAGTAAGTCCACTCTAGTCCATATTTTATTCCCCAATCCTGAGGATTCTGGGATGGTGATAGCCACTCCACCTTTAATTAAGAGGGAACTTTGATTCCATATGGCTGATGGATGGGACTCTCTTGCTTGCAGTTGTAGACTCAGTTCCTTGGTGTGGTAGTTGTCTATCCTCACCTCCTTGTTAGTTGTCCTGGGTGAGTCCAATGAACTGGAGAGTAGGTGTTGCAACTCTGCTGAGGTCAGGGCGCACCTGGCACATAGCCCAGAGATTCAAGTCTCTTGGATGTACACCTACCAACTCCAGCACCAACTATAGATTCAAGTGAAGGGGACAGAAGAGGCATGTGTAGAGAAGTCACATCTGAGTCCAGCTCTGTCACACTCAGGAGCACAAACTCCAAAGTAGGGCCCACTGGAAAGGCCAAACTCCAGAGCTATCTGCCATGACCGTAGGATCTTGGTGTCTCTGGAGCCCTCAGGAGCTCCACTTTTTGGGGTAGTATCTACTTTGGCTGTCTATGAGATCCTGCTGAAACATGCATAAGCATTACCTCTCTGATGACCTCCTGACTCACTTTGAAGTCTCTTAGCCATATAAACTCACTTGTCTTTACCTTTTTCCCCTTTCATTCAAGGTTTTTTTCCAGTTGCATCACCAGCCAGTGCTTGGTAGTAATCCCTCGGTGCCAGGGATGCTCATCCCTGGGATTCATATCCCATGCTGGGGGAAAGGTAATGTATTTATATGCTGAGTTTGGCTTAGAGAGAGGCCACATTTGAGAACAAGGAGGCCCTCAGGAGGCAACTATTAGGCACCCCACAACACTAGGATAAGTTTCAATTTCAAGAGCAAAGGCTCATAAGCATAGTCATCAATATCAAGGGCCCATCAATGCATAATGTCTTTTTATAAAAGCTTTATTTTTTTTTAAATAAAAGACTTAAAGAATTTAGCCAAGACTATAATGGTTTTAAAGGAGTTCTTAGACTAGAGGCAAATATGGTATTGTTAAGTTATTCTTTCAAATAAGTAAAATATAGCAAATAGATCTAGTTTGCTAGATTTTAACAAAAATGGGTACTAGTCTCACTTCTTGGTCTCAATAATTCACATCAGAAAATATTTGACTGCCTATCTTGTGCTAGATACCCAGCTAATATTAGTGAAACCAAAAAACTAAAGAAATTTAAAGTCAGATAGGGGGAAGACAGAATATGAAAGCCATAATTCCAAGATGTAATAAATGCAATATTAGTGTATTAAAATCTATAGTATAAATCTCTATCCACAATGGAGTAATAGGGAGCAAATTTACCCTCCCACCTTAAAAAATGAGAAAATAGATAAATATATAGGAGGAAAAAGTGGCTTTCAGTCTTTGGATAACAGACAGGGCAGTACTGTAAGTGTAACTGAGCAAAGGGAAAAAAATAAATGAGCCTTTTCATTACCAAATCTAACTGCATGGAGCAAGTTTCTGGACAACAACATGGGTAGGTTGTGGTATGCAGAATAATACTCCCATCCGCAAATGTCCCCATCCTAATTCCCAGAATTTCTGAATACGTTATTTTACATGGCAAAGGGGAATTATGATTGTTTATAGAATTAAGGCTTTTAATCAGTTGACTTTAAGGTAATAAGGTTATTCTTAATTATCCAGGGAGTCCAGTGTAATCACATGGGTCCTTAAATGGGTATGAGGGAGGCAAAAGAGTTGGAAATAGAGAACAGGCATTGTGAAAAAGACTCAACAAGCCATCACTGGCTTTGAAGATGGAAGGGGGCCATGAGCCAAGAAATGTGTGCAACATATAGAAGCTGGAAAAGGTAAGAACACAGATTTTTCCCTAGAGCCTCCAGAAAGGATCATAGCTGTGCTGAAACCTTGATTTTAGTCCAATGAGACCCATTTTGTACTTCTGACTTCCCAAACTGTAAAATAATAAATTTGTGTTGTTTTAATCCATTATGTTTATGGTAATATGCTACAACAGCAATAATTAGCTCATAGATTGGGGGACCCTAAAGAGAACGAAGCGGACTTTTTGAGTTGAGCATGTAGATCTGAGTTCAAGTTGTACAAGACTACTATAATTTGAGAAGCAGAAAACCAGAGTGCGGGGAGCTGCACAGAGCTCTGGAATTATGCAGAGGACTCTGTTTGAGTCATGGTCTGAGTACTGATTGGCATATGAATGAAAGGAAACTACCTATGACCAGAGGGGAAAAAAGGCAGTAAGCCAAAAATTTCCCAGAGCACATGCAGGGCTGGGAATAGATTGCATTTCCACTAGCCAGAATGGAGACACCTGGTAATACACATGCATCAGGTAGATTCCTCAGATAGTTATCACTTTAGAAGTTGGGCTAAATTGGCCCTAGATTAAAATTTGCTCTAGACCTTCCCTAACAAAACTTGAAGGCAAGGATCAAAAAGAACCAATTGATTTCAAGTAACTTAACTCTGTGTCATTGCAGAGTAAAATAATGTTTAAAGAATATAATTTTAACATGTACAACATAAAATCACAATGCTGGGAGTGGATGTGGCTCAAGCAGTTGAGTGCTTGCTTCCCCCATAGGAAGCCCCAGATTTGGTCCCTGGTGTCTCCTAAAAATAAAACAAACAACAAGCAAACAAATGAAAAAGCCAACTCAGGGGAACTGCTGTGGCTCAGTGGTTGAGTGCCTGCATACGTTGTCCCATTTTCAAGACCCCGTCCCAGTACCTTAAAAAAAAAAAAAAAAATCACAATGCCAAGCATCTACTCTTAAATTACCAACCATGTAAAGGAGTGGAAAAATATGAGCAATAACTAGAAAAAAGTGAGCAATAGAAACAGACCCAAAATGACAGAGATGTTGAAATTAGCAGACAAGGATTGTAAAATAGCTCTTATCATTATGCTTCATTTACTCAAGAAAGAAGAGGAAAATGCAAAGATGATGACAAGGTAAGTTTAAGGTACAGAAATAATGAAATGTATATTTAAGAAGGAAAAATATAATATCTGAAATGAAAAATGCATTGGTTGGGATTAACTGCATATTAGATACCACAGAAGAAAATATCAGTGAACTTCTATATCTGGCAATGAATAATATCTAAAATGAATCTCAGAGAGAAAAATGAATGAACATTGATGACCTATGATATAGTAGGTGTAGGAGTTTGGTATTATTTATGAATTCCAAAAATAGATAATGGATTATGTTTATAAACTTGTCTATTCCTCTGGGCAATTTAGATTGTATTGGATTCAGAGGTTTCACTTTTACTTGATTGAGTTGTGATTAGGGCTTTCATTGGGCCATGCCCTTGGTGGGTGGGGACTCCCAGAGAAAACAACATGGCAGAGGAGTTAGCTGGAGTTTTTTGGATGCTAGAATCCTGGGAAGAAAAAACACAAACAACAACACAGGTGATTAAAGATGACTCCATAGACACGGCAGAGGCCCCAGGAAGTGAGAGAGCCTGATAGTCTACAGCTAACCTTGTGGAGAGAACAGAGCAGCTGAGCCCAGAGAAAAACAAGCCCTGGGAGAGAGAAAAGCCTTATCCCAGCCTACAGCTGATACTGGAAGAAGGTGGGACCACAGAGCCTTGAGAGAAAGAGGAAGGCTGAACCCTTGCAGACATCGCCCGCCATCTTGCACCAACATGTGGCAACAGGCCTTGGTAAGGGAAGTAATTTTCTCTTTATGGCCTTGTGACTGTAAGCTTCTACCTCAAATAAATACTCTTTATGAAAACTAACTGATTTCTGATAGTTTGCATCAGCACCCCTTTTGGATGACTAATATAGAAGGAAAATAGGAAGTGAACTGAAATAGGTTCAGAAAAGAATATTTAAAGAAATAATGACCTAAATTTCCCAAATTTTATGAAAACTTTAAAACCAATTAATACAATACTCAATGAATCCAAAGCAGAATAAACCTACAGAAAACCACAGCAAGGTACATAATAAAATATTGCTGAAAACAAATGACAAGAGAGAGGAACAACAATGAGAATGACAACATTCTTCTCTTCAGAAATTATATAGACCAGAAGGCAATGGAGAAACATCTCTAAAGTATCAAAAGGAAAAAAAAATTCTTAAACTAAAATTTTATGCTCAGAAAAAAAATATTTCAAAAATGGAGGCAAAATAATGAATTTTCAGATAAACAAAAGCTGAGTTGAATGCCAGCAGAACTACACTTCAAGAAAAGTGAAGTGGAGTTCTTCAGGCAAAAGGAAAACAATGCTTGACAGAAATTCAAATCTACACAAAGGAATGAAAGGAACTGGGAATAGTAAATATGGAGATAAAATAAGATGATAATTTCTCTTTTTAAACATATTTTAACAACAAGCTGACTGTTTAAAGCACATGTAATGACAATATTTTTAGGGGTTTTTAACATGTAGAAGAAAATGTATGTAGCTACAACAAGGAAGAGGAACTGAAGTATATTGTCGCAAGTTTTTATAATACATATGAAATCATATAGAATTTAAATGTAAACTATGATAAATAAAATATATATATTGTAAACCCAAGTGTAATAATTAAAAATTAAAATAAATTAAAGCAAATATCTATGACTAATAATACAACATGGGAGATAAAATAAAATCATGAAAAAGAATCCTCTTAAAGAAGAACACATTTTAAGTATAAAGATACAGATAGGTTAAAAGTAAAAGAATTGAAAAAGATATACCATACAACCCCAAACAAAAGAAGCTGCAGTAGCTATATTAAAATCACACTAAGTAGACTTCAGAACAAGAAATATTAACTGATAAAAAGGAAATTTTTATGATATAGGTGCCAAAGCACTTAAGAATAGAACTGCAAAACACAGGAAGAAAAAATTGATAAAACTAGATGTTTATAGAAAACTGGCTACATATTGAAACAGCAAAATACCCATTCTTTTCAAGTGCACATAGAAGATTCTCTAAGCTAGACTATAGTTTGGGTCATAAAATATATTTCAGAGTCCTGGCAGAGAGTGCCGTGAAAAGTGGAGCGTGGTTGCCTTCCCGGGGCCCTCCGGCCTCCTCAGGCTGGCGGGTGAGCTGGGAGACCCGGGCGTGGTCTGTGGTCCATGCCCTGCAGAGACCCAGAGCCCTCGCCCATTGCTCACTGGCCAGGACCACACCCTAAAGCAAGGCGGAACCCTGCCCTCCCCTTTCCCATGATGTCCTGAAGACGGCGACGGCCTCTCCCAGCCTGGACCCTGCCAGTCGCCGGGTTTCCTTGCCCGACCTTGTCGGGCGGCGGCTGAGCCCCCACCAGGCCCCCGAGGAAGTGGCCCCTTTGGGCGCCGGGGCAGAAGAATGGCGGCCCAGAAGGCGGGTCTGTGTGGACTCATGTTCAGCCACCTCTTCAGGCGGTGGAGCCGTGCAGATCCCGGCCCTGGGGTCCCAACTGGACGAGACGCCACTTCACCCGGAGGCCTTCACGGGCCTGAAAGGAGAGCTGGACCTTGGACGATGACAAGTGGACCTTAGCGGGCCATCGGGCGGCTAGTCATCGTTCTAGCTGACCTTGCTTGATATTGGAAGAGAGAAATAGTAAAATAACGTGCAACATTTGGCCAGTAAGAAGTGCCCACCACCCTTTGGGAAGATTTACTGGCGGTTTATAGAAGGCCTGTGTATATAATGGGAAAAAGCTGCTCTCACCTTTCCCCCCAGCCTTTTAAAAGAAAACTTTTGCTACATTTAGGCTTTCTAGATGTAAAGAGGTTGCCGACATATGATAAAGTAGAGTTAGAAAATCACACGTCTTGTAATGACCATTTGTTAAAAAAAAAATCATAGAAAAATGTCTTCTGGAAATGACTTTGAGATGGAATTTAGACTGCCTGTGGAAGGGAGACGGGGAGCCATACACATCCACGCTTGTTCTGTGGGTTGGAGGACGTGAAGCAGAGAAGGCTGAGAAGAGGAAGAGAAGGTTCTATGCCAGACTGGTCATATTTAGAAGATACTTTCATATTGTAACCACTGTTCAGTATGTCATTTTATTCCTCACTACTCTATGTACAGTTGACAATACTAAGTACTTTTAAAAAATATCTCTTCCTAGATGTTCTGAAGTGCCTGACACACATTAAAAGTAAAGGTAGAGGGACGGATGTGGTTCAAACAGTTGGGTGTCTGTCTCCCATATGGAGGGACCTGGGTTCGAACCCTGTGGACCTCCCTGTTTAAAAAAAAAAAAGTAGAAGTAGTAAAAGAACACATTTCATAAATATCTTTTTGTTAAAATTCATATGAAATATTGTGGG
>JAQZBX010009803.1:8843-45489 GCA_029593785.1 Cabassous unicinctus
AAAAAAAAAAAAAAAGTTAAGTTTAAAAGAAACCATCACATTGTCCTTAATTTTCTCATTTCCCCAGTGACCGAAGAAAGCTTTGACATGAAATGTCCCTGGGATGAGGGCAGGTGGCCCTGAAGTCAGGCCACCAGGGATACTCAGGGATACCGGGCAAGGCCACAGAGTGGAGCAGAGGCAGAGTGCTGCCTGCTCTGGGTTGCCCTGTGGCTCACTCAGGACAGATCCTAGGAAGACCCCAGGACAAGATGTGGAAGATGTAACATGCCTGTATTCACACCAGGCATCTGCCCAAGCACCCAAGAATAACAGAATTTCTAACCTAGAATGGACCTGTGAGGTTTTGTGGTCCAACCCTTCGTGTCTGAGGAGGATATTCAGTCTGCAAGAGGACAAGTAGTTTGGCAGAACTAAGAGGCAGTCATGTGTGGGGTCAGGGCCTTCATCCCAGCCACATCACTGGTATCTGCCAGAGGACAAAAACCCAAGCAGAATGGACACCCATACTCCATCTAAGGGTGGGGTAAGGTCATTTACTCATCTCCACGGTTCAGGAAGGACAGCACTTGCTGGGAAAGAACAGCCTTCCCCACCCTGAACATGCATGAGCAATCCCTGAGGTCTGAAGGTGCTGAGGACCTACAACGATGACAACGAGACCCTGCTCCCACCCTGTTTCCCAGCAAGGGTGCCTCTGGGCACATAGTCGTAGCCCAGGGCAGGATTGCATGGGACCCTGGGATGGGAAAAGATGGCACTCCCTGGCTCTGCTCTTGAGGAGAGCACTCCCTGGACTTGCCAGGCCAGAACTTGAGCTGGCCTACTCTATTTCCTATCTTTCCACTCCTTTTAAACCCATTGACATCTGGCTCCCAGCTCTTCATAAAACTATTCCCACAAAGGTCATTGTTTACCTTCAAATGGCCAAATACAATGACCTCCTTTCAGTCCTCACAGGACCTCTGCTGATTATGTGACAGTGTTTAGAAACATGAGTAAATACCAGTATATATAGTAAGCTAGTGGCACCTCCATCCACCCAAGTACACAAGCCTAACAGTGCATATATCTTTGACTCCTCCCTCTGCTCTACACGTCTTGACCAAGATGTTGGCCAACCTGTCCTTTCTCCCACCCAGAGACCTCAACCTTCTATGCCCTTTTGAGAAGCCCACGGCCCTAACTAAGGCCTTGCAGTGGCTCCTCTGGACATGGCATGAGTTAGCTTCTCTCTCTTGACTTCTACCCACTGCAGTCCTTCTCCACAGGGCTGCCAGTTAACTTCCTAAAACAGAGGTTGCACACTAAAGCCCCTGGACCATATCCAGCCCACCATCTACTTTTATGTTTTTCAGTGGTTACAATTTACATGGTTACATAAGTACCTACATAGAATCCTTGATTTTTTCCTTTGGTCCACAAGGCCTGAAATATTTAAGATCTGGCCCCTGATAGAAAAAGCTTGCCAGCTCCCGTTATAAACCCAGAACTGGTTGTTTTGCTATCCTGCTTCTCCTTGCCTAGCTCAAAGTTCAGTGCACATCAGAGTCCCCTGAGGCACTGGTTGAAATGCAGATTCCTGGGCTCTAACAGCTAGAGTGTCTGATTCAGTGGGACTGGGATGGAAATGGGAATTTGTGTTTTAACAAACACCCACTGTTAGGGATTGAATCATGTCCCCCACAAAAGGTATGTCTGGTCCCAATACCTGGTCCCGTGGGTGTGAGCAATTTGTAAATAGGACCTTTGAAGGTGTTATTAATTGAGAATATTCTCTCTGTCCTGATTTTGTGATAATCAGGGTAGGCTAAACATTCGTTATATTAGAAACCATGCATGTGTCCCCAGACCTAGTTTTTTTCCCTAGGTCTGGTTTTTAGAATGCTGGTAATAAACTAAGCCTTATTTATTATATGACCATCCTATATGGGAAATGACTGTAACTTTGGGTATCTTTGGTCAATCTTAAGAGATATAGCAGGGGGACGGATGTGGCTCAAATGGTTGGGTGTCCGTCTCCCATATGGAGGGACCTGGGTTCGATCCCTGGGACCTCCCAGTAAAAATTAAAAAAAGAAAAATATGGAAGGCGCATGGGCTGCCGGGCCCCATGCACAGGTGCACCGTCAGGCCCCGTGAGTGGGTGAGCCCCCAGGTTCCGCGCATGGGTATGGCGCCAGGCCCCACTAAGCCACGCAGCAAGATGATGACTCAACAGGAGAGTGACACAAGGGAGCACCAAGATGAGACACTCTGAAAAACCAGGAACTAAGGTGGCACAGGCAGTAGGATGCCCCTCTCCCACATCAGAGGTTCCAAGGATCAAATCCCAGTGAAGACAGAAGGAGACGGATGAGAAGAGAGGGCAGGAAATGGAACCAGAGAATTGCCCAGCGAATGGACACAAAAACAGCAAAAACAGTGGGGGCAGAGGTAAAAATGTGTACAAGTAAGTAAATAAATAATATCTTTAAAAAAAAAAAGATGTTATTAGTTAATGTGGCCCAAGTTAAATGAGAGTGGGCCTTAATCCAATATAGCTGAAGTCCTTAAAGCAAAGGAAATTGGACACAGAAAAAGAGAAATCACAGGGAGCAGCCAGAGGCCAAAAGTCAACGGAACCCAGAAAAGAAAGGAGAAGCCGCCATGTGCATTACCATGTGACAGAAAAGCCAAGGACCAAGGGTCTCTGGCCATCAGCCTCAGAATGCCACAGTCTTCAGGAAGAAAGGTCACATTGCTGGCACCTCAATTTGGACTTCTCCCATCCTCAAAACCATGCTTCAATAAATTCCCATTGTTTAAGCCAAACTACTGCATGATATTTGTTTTAGCAGCTGAGAAACTAAGACACACACATACACCACAGATGATGCCAAGGTCCAAGGTCCACACTATGAAGTTCTTCTCTAATCACTGGACATAATCTGAAGTTCCTGAAAACACTCCAGGCATTTTCATGCCTTCATTCCTTTGCTGTCACAGTTCTGCTGCCTGGAGAGGCTTAGAAATGCCTTTCTCCTTCATGGCTCCATACAAAGGACACTTCTTCTGTGAAGCCTTCCCAGATGCCCCACCCCTATATCAGACAAGCATTGTCATCCCCTCTTCTATCCTGCTCTATAAAACACCTGTCCCTCTACAACCCAGATGATGTGCCCATGTGTCTGTCTCAGTAGCTGGGCTGCAAGCTCCTCCAGGGACAGATGCCACTTCATTGTACCCCAGCCCTTCCCACGCTGCCTGTTGCATAGAAGGTCCTTGATCAATGTTTGACCAATGAATGAATAAGAAAATGGCCTTGTTCCAAATTACAGCAGGAAGCAGTACAAAGTCAGGACTGGGGTCCAAACACCAGGATCCCCTGTCAGGTGCTCTTCATGCCCAGACATCAGCATGTAGGGCTGAATGGCTCTGAGCAAGGGCTGGCCTGGGTCTGCATCCAGCTCTGTACCTTGCCAGCTCTGTGACCTTGAACAACTTGAATAAGCTCTCCAAGCCTCATTACATCATCCTTAAAATAAGAAAGATGATACTAATAGCATTTACCTCACAGAGTTGCTCTGAGACCTAAGTGAAATAACCCACGAAAGACTCTTCAGCAGAGGAAGCATTTGATACCTGTTAATTATGATTGTTATTCAGTCTTCTTCCTTTGTCCACACTAGGCATTTGCCCAAGAGGAGCCTGACAGAAAGCCTAGGACTTTCTCTAGTGAGGGAATTGACTTCAGTCTCAGGGCCAGCCAACCCTGTCTCTCTCGACGCTTGGATCCTCCTCGGAAGTCCTACCGAGTGACTGAGGCCCCTTGGAATGCACAGACTCTGGAGTCTGGCTTCTTAAACTCATGTGCCCAGGTCCCCATCCAACTCAGGAAATCCGTTCCACAAATACCTTGTTTTCTGATCACCAACCAGGAGGGTTCTAAACAGAGTTACTTTGGGAGACAGATGCTACTCAGCAGACTAGAAGAAGTGGCAAGAGCTGGGCTGCACGTAGAATGCCAGCTGCATCCCCGACCCCGGGCAGCAGTCTGTAGCAGCAACACCGAACATCATTTGTTGAACCCTCATCAAAAAGCACACACATGGGGCAGGTGCCACCCACCCCAGGGAGAGGGTTTGATGGAGATGCAGAAGGGATAGCGAACAGCCCCAACTGCCCCACAGCATAGACCTGCCACAGATAGAGAGCCAGGGGGCACATCCTCATGTGCAAATGTGGGGCAGGGCGGGAGGCCCCCTGGGATGGGAAGACTGGCTGTGGGCCCACCTGCAGCAGCTGAGGTGACGGGACACTGCCATAGAGCACGCAGGTGGACAGAATCAGACTTGAGTAATGTTTGATCTTTTTAAACCATTCGTCAGTGATGCTGACTAGGAACCAGAGCCAGTCCTGACACCTGTAGTGGGTTGAGTGGTGGTCCTCCAAAAGAAGTGTGCATATCTCGCAAGCTGTGAGTATGGCCTTCTTTGGAAAAAGGGTCTTTGCAGATGCAATTGAGTTAAGCATCTCAAGACAAGATCATCCTAAATCCAACAGCAAGTGGCCTTATAAGAGGCAGAAGAGAAGACACAGATGTGGAGGAGAAGGCCACAGGAAGACGGAGACGAGACTGGAGTGAGCGGCCAGGGAGCACCAGGAGCCTCCGGAAGCAGGAAGAGGCCAGGCAGGACTCTCCCCTAGAGCCTGGGGAGCAAGCACAGCCCTGCGGCCACCTGGGTTCAGACTCCCGGCCTGCAGAGCTGTGCGAGAACACGTTTCTGTTGTCTGAAGCCACCAAGTTTGTGGTGATCTTACAACAGCCACAAGAAGCTAACAGACGCCTCTCTCTCCCTTGCCCGTCCCCAGCAGTATTAGTCAGCCAAAGGGGTGCTGAGGCAAAGTACCAGAAATCTGTTGGCTCTTATAAAGGGTATTTATTTGGGGTACAAGCTTACAGTTACGAGGCTGTAAAAAGTCCAACTCAAGGCTGCTTTCTCACCAAAGTCAGTTGCCACGTGTTGAAGCCAGATGGTCGCTGATCTCTCCCCTCTGGGCTTCCTCTCTCTCGGCTGCAGGCCAGCATAGGACTTGTCTCTCAGGGCGTCCTCTCTCTCCTGGTATAGGGCTCTTTTTTTCCCGAGCTTCCTATGTCAGTCTCGGCTTTCTTCCCAAGGTCAGCTGTAAGCTGTCAGGCAAATGGCTCCTCTCTCCCCAGGGCCTTAGCCTTCTCCTTTCTGTCGCGTGGCAGGATCGAAATGACAAAGTTCTCTCCTCTTCTCATGTGTCCTCTTAAGTGAGTGTCCATTTATATCAGCTCACCAAGGGGGCGGGGACTCAACCTGAGCTACACCTTACTGACATAGCCCAATCAGAAGCCCTAAATTGATTTTATTGAGTAAACTTAATCAGAGGTCCCTCACAGAATCTAATACAATCAAAGGGCATCACACCCAGAGGAATAGATTAGTTTACAAACATAATCTTTCTCTTTTTGGGATTCACAAAAATGATCTCAAACTATTACACCAGCCTAATCCTCCACTGTTGTGCACATCATTTTTATCTCCCCCAACTATCCCCACGTTCCCAATCTCACCTACGCTGTGCACTGTATTTCCTTTTTCCATACTTTCCAACACACTAGTTAGCTTATTATGCTTATTGTTGTCTCCCTCCTCACTAGAATGTAAGCTCCATGAGGATAGGGACCTTTGCCTGTTTTGTTCATTGAAAAGTACCTGGCATATAGTAAGTGCTCAAGAAACACCCATGGGCTGATTCTCCATGGCCACCATCTCCTGCCCAACCGACCACACTAGCCCCTGCCTCGTCTGCCACCACCCCCTCTCGCCCTTTTCCAATCCCTTCCCTGGTGTGGTGTTTTTCAAAGTGCAAATCTGGCTTTGTGCTGCCTACACTTGTGCTCCCAGACTGCAGCTTCCCTCAGCTCTGAGGATAAAGTCCCATCCCCCTGCCATGCCCACACGGCCCTGCGTGGCCTGCCTCGGCCTTTCTTCCTCTCTCTGTTCCAGCCACACTGGCCTCCCTGCAGCTCTGCCCATTTGCCACGATCACTCCCACCACAGGGCCTGAGCGTGGGGCATTTTCTCTGCCTGGCGTGCTCTTCCTTCCTCCTTCACGCCTCCTCGTTCTTCCCTGGCACGGCCCTCCACCTCACTGGGTCAGATCCCGTCACCATAGACTCTCATAGCCCCTCCGTGTGCTTCTCTTCCATAGCACTTGTCAATTTTACTCCATTTTATCCCGAATTCCGAGCAGCATCACAGCCACATAATAAACACTCAATAAACATCTGTCGCATAAGCGAATTAAGTCAGGAAAGCAAGCCCCAAGAATTGAAGTGACTTGTTCAAAGTGAAACAGCTTGGAGATGACCACATTGGACTCAGAACACAGAGTTCAGGACTCTGCCCAGACTTTAACCCACTTGTCTTTGGCAGGCAGTGCCAAGGTTTCCCCCAAAAAGAGGACAACCATAGCTGCCAGCACAGCAGGTAAGGGCCCAGGCAATGGGGTAGAACCTGGGGCTTCCTTGAAACAACAGCTCCAGGCAGTCTGATTTGTTTCTCTCAAGACAAAAGGTCAATATTTTTGGAAAATATTCCTCACTGAATTCCCCTCTTGGAAATCACAATTCACTTCTGCATATTGAAGGTCCTGAAAAGCCCACAGGCTGAACAGAAACTTCCAGGTAAAAGGCAAGCAGAAGATGGTGTTTGCCCAGAAGAAGTGTTTCTGCATACCACCAAATAATAGGTCCTGGAAGCAGAGCTTGCTGAAGGGCAGCTCCAAGTGCAACCACGTGGACACTCATTCTTTCAAAGGGCATTTATCAAGGAGCTACTTGGTGCTAGTCAGGGGCCAAGGGCCAGGGAAACAGCAGAGGGGAAGATAAGCTCAGCCTCCACCCTAGGGGAGCTTCCATCCTAGTTAAACACCAAGCACAAAATCAATTAGACAATAAAATAACCAACTGGCCCTTTCATTGCTGAGTTAAAATCACAGTAAGTGCCTGTTGTGGCTGGATGGTCTGAGCTGACCCTTCTGAAGAGGGGACTAGGTAGATGACACCTCAAGACACTAGGGCCCAGGTTGGCAGGAAAGCCAGGGACAGACAATGCAAGCAATCCGTCCTTGCTGTGAATCTGCTCAAGACAAGTTCTCCCCATTGTCTTGAGCAACCCCTATGGATGTGATCCCCACAGATGGACTTCCACATGTCTCAGCAACCTCCCAAGTAGAGACACTGCAGTCTCTCCACGGTATGACTTAGGAAGGGCGACGTGGCAGCCCCGTGTTGTAAAATTCCAAATACATTGAACCTGAATGCCGAACCACACACGGGAAGGGAGGTGTCCTTCATAGACATAAGCTCTAAAGTCAAGCAAGATGAACATATAAATATCTCATTGAAAGTGCTAAAACATTTCTGGAGAGCAAGGGAATTACTTAAATGGAAAATAATTGTTGAAGATCCATAATTACTAATCCAAGATGTGTCAAATGACATTGAGGTGTTCTATTTAATGTACCGTCATTACTATCATCTTTTACAGAATTTAAAAATAAGCGTTCTTCTGATGGCCTGAATGCCCATTCCTATTGTCCACATAATATCTTAAGTCCATCCACCTGGAATTCCCCAACCTTGGGAGTGTTCAAGAACATGACCTCCACAGCTGACGAGGGGGAGCCACCAATGTCCAGTCCTTGGTGACTGGCGGCTGCTGAAATGTTAGGTAAGTTCATTGAACATTTGGCCAAGCAGGCTGTACAGAGCCAACGCTCATGACACACTCTCTTAGCTAGCAATCCCCCTATGTTGCGTAGGACATGAAGAGCAAATTGGTTGCTGGATATGGGATCCCAGCCCGGCAGTTTGCCCTGGCTGACCCCTGCCAGTGGAGCGTGGAGCATTTCCCAACAGTGAAAGAACTCTGGGTGCTGGAGGAAATCAGCAGTAGATAAATAAGGCTTGACTGACCCCGTGTGGTGCACTCTGAGAACCCACTCTTGGTGGTCCGGAGAGGCGGGCAGAAGACTGGGTTCAGGGCAAATGTGGGTGGTGCCTTTTATATTCAAGATGGGGGTAAGGGTCAGGAGGGCTCAGCTGGTAGTTCCCATGCTGCTCTGAGAAGGGACTTCACCGGGTTGACTTGTTAAGCAGCACGTGTAAAACAGAGTCCTAGACCACAGCCCCAGCGATTCTGATGGGTAGTTCCTGGCATGGGGAGCCTGGAATCTGTATGTTTAACAAACTGTCCCTAGTCAATTCTCCTGCACAGCCAGTTCTGGAAGGCACCGCTATGAACAACCCAGGGATAACCTTTGTGGTAGTCATATCCACCTATGGTCAGGTGGGGTCCAGTGACAAGTTTTGACCAATGAGTTGAAAGCACAAGTGCTGTGTGTCATCTCCAGGCTGAGCATTTAAGTACTAATGTGAGACCTTCCAGAGCTCTCTTTCTCTGTTTGGGATGGTGGCTACTCCAACAGCCTGGGTCCCTGAATGACTGAGCAGAATCCCCCTGCCCACTTGCAATGGACGTATAATTCTGGGGTTTGAAAGCCACTGAAATGTTTGGGTTGCTTGTTACTGCAGCATAACCCAACCTATCCTGACTGGTTCAACTTTTAAATATGGGAATGTTTTGTTTCAACCCCAATTCATCCTCCCTAAGGCATAACTTAGATACACATAAATTTTTTAAGGTTTGTGAAGAATTTGCTTAATGCTTCAGAGTCTTCATAGTGGACACTTATATTATGCAATGGAAGCTAGAGGACACTAAACCAAACTAAATCAATACTGGCTCCCAAACAAATTCTAGAACTTGTTTTTCTTGCTATTTTCTTGATTCGCTAAAACTAGTGATCTTCTAGCCAGCATCAAACTTTTATGCACATAAAAATCATCTGGGGATTTTGTTAAACTATACAGTGTTAAAATTCAGTCAGTCTGGGATGAGGTACATTCTATATTTCTAACAAGTCCTTAGGTGATGCCAATGCTACTACAGATCACACTTTGAGGAGCAAGGTTTTAGGAATGCTTTTCTCCAAAATTAATTATTGAACTAATGGTTAAGTTAATTTCATAACATCCATAGTTATAATGCCATGTACCTGTAAAACCATCTATAGTTTCACACGTGTCCCATTTATATTATATTATATTATATTATATTATAATATGTATATTATATTATATTTCAGCCCTGTTTGAAAGAGAGACCAACAGATATTCTTATCCCCACTCTGCAGATGAGAAAAATAAAAGCTGAGAGAGATTGAGACTTCCTCAGGGTCATGATGATAGGAAATGTCAAGGGCCAGACTAGAATACAAACCTTATTTACGCTCTAACTCTGCCAAAATAGTAGTCTTCAATGTTTCATCAGTTTCATCTCAGCAAGATTCTAAACATGGGTGTATGTGTGCGTAGGTGTGTCTGTTGGTGTATACATGTGTG
Source organism: Cabassous unicinctus (assembly GCA_029593785.1). Taxonomy (NCBI): domain Eukaryota; kingdom Metazoa; phylum Chordata; class Mammalia; order Cingulata; family Chlamyphoridae; genus Cabassous; species Cabassous unicinctus. The sequence continues at coordinate 18,325 of JAQZBX010009803.1, forward strand.
TATGTATGTGTGCGTGTGTATATGTGTATGAATGTGTGTATGTGTCTATGTGTGTGTGTTTCACTGGGATTCTTAGGTCAGTTCAGCTTAGCCTCTCAGTTACACTGTACACTTTGGCTTTCATGGGGAAAACATTGCCATCTGGTGGCCTTTCAAAGAACTGGTTTTTAGGATACTAAGTCTGGGTACCATCCTTGCAACCAGAGCCCTGCTTTGGGCTTCACATCTTCAGTTCCTTGGTCAACACAAGTGCTAGATTCTGTGCAAGAAATACAGACATGGCATAAGTCATGGACCTTACCTTCTCCCAGCTCTTGAGACAGGGGCAGAGACAAGAAACATGAAACAATTTGCACAAAGTTTGTGTCCTAAGTTTGTAATCAGAAGTTATAGGTAAGTTTTCACATTTATTAGCTGTGTGACCTTGGGCAAGGCATTTGACCACTTTGACCCTCAGTTTCTTCATTTATAAAAAGAGGATAAAACTAGGCTTGCCTAGCTGGGCCATTGGGATGAAGACGAGAGATTTGTTTCCAAAGCTAAGAGGGCTTGGGAATGGACAAATTCTAAGGAATGAGAATAGAGAAGGTCATGATTCCAACATGGCACCAAGAATTTGAGCCTGGTTGGCAGGAAGAATGGGGATGCCATGGAGAGAGATAAGGTGGACAGCTAATTTGGGGGAGAAGATGACAAGTTTCAATTTATGTATGAGTCTGAAACGACACCAGGACAGCTAAGTGGCAATAGCTGAAGCAGTTGGAAGGAGCTGTGGAATGAAGATACAGGTTTGGAAAGGCAAGAGAACACAGTTGTCAGGCACATGGGACTGGCGCTCAAAGGCCTGGGTTTGACTCTACCCTCCACTGCTTCTTACCTATGTGACCTTCAGTGAGGTATTTAACCTCCCAGTGTGTCAGACTGGGCACCTGTAAGACACAGATGACAGTGGTTGCAAGAATGAAATGAGTTAGTGCAGGTACATGGGTTATATTGAGTACTTTATTTAGTGGAATGTAAGCTACATGGGGGCAGGAGGGTTTTTTGTTTGTTTGTTTCTACATTTCCTGGCATGGAACTGTCATTCAATAAATACTCAGTGAATGAATGAATGAATGATGGACACAGGGACTAATAAACAGAAAAGCTGTTAGAGGGAGAGAGTGAAAAGGGAAGCAGAAGGCTGAGCTATGGGTACTGCTCAGAGTTAAGGGGCTGAAGGCCACCCTCCAGCCGGTATTCCTTTTAGAAGTATGGAACAGAGGTTTTCCAGTGGAAAGGAAAGGAAAGTTGGAAAGTGGTTCCCAACCAGGGCAGTGTCTGGAGACCTTTAGGGTTCTCACAACTGGGGGTGGGGGTGGTACTGGCATCTAGTGGGTAGAGGCCAGGAATGCTGCTAAACGTCCTACCAGGCACAGACAGGGCAGCCCCCACAACAAAGAATTATTCAGCCCCAAATGTCAATAGTGCTGAGCTGAGGAACCCTGGACTAGACTTAGGAGTCTAAAAGATGATTCCAGTCCCAGCTGTGTTTCTTACTAACTCTGTGGTCTTGTCAGGGATATCTTTTTATTTTTCCTACCTCAGCTTGAGTCAATTTTGTTTTATAATTTTTCTATATATTTCTTGAAATTTTAAACCTTATGGGCATAGAACCATCCATATTACTCTTTAGCTATCATTTTTTATTGTGTACTTGTTAAAAGATCTCTTTTAGATTTATTTAGATTATTATATTCTTTCCCACATCATTCAAGTGCATTCATAAATTTCTATGAAATAAATTGGTGAAATATTGATGGAATCAATTGGTTAAAATATTACTAAAACTTCCTTATCTTCAGAGTCCAATTCTTCTGAATCATTTTGGACTCGGAACTGTCGATATCCATGTTTTCCACACATTGTTATCCTCTGTGCCATCCAGAGTGTTTGCTGATGAAGCATTTTATAAAAGCATGCCACATTATTGTCTCCAGGATTTTCTTTCTTTTTTTTTTTCTTTTCAAAATGGTGTTTGGCATAATCACAGAGTTGTGCGTTCATCAATACTGCCAGGGATATCTTGATCCCTCTGAGTTTGTTTCCTTATCTGTAAAATGGGAACAGTAAGACAGACCTGAGCATGGCGGTGAGGAACCGGAGTAGTTATCACAGCACCCGCACGTGGTGGGCCCGTGTTAAACCCCACTATTGCTATTACTTACTGCTCTCATGAAGGGCAGGCGGAGCACAAACAGAGCCCGCTCTCCTGGGTGTGTCATTGAGGCTGAGTCCTGCTTACAGAGCTTGAGTGTGCCACTTTGAAGAGGTCACATCCACTCACTCTTAGCTCCCACCATCCTGCACACAAAAGCAATTATGCTAATAATGGTCCTGGCTCCTCTCTGCATCTGTGCTTAGGAGGTGGAATGTGGAGCAAAGTTGGGGAATGAGACTCATCTGCTTATCATCAGTTCAAAATCAGCTCATAGCCCTAGCATCCCCTCACGCACCCAGCCGCTGGAGAAAGTTAGCAAGACTCAGGGATGGCACAAACTACGGTGATACCGCGGTGGACAAAGTATTGTACTCGGTCAGCTTCCGTCACTCTGCAAGCAGAGATTGCCTCAGGGCCCACGTGCTGCCCCAGTGTGTGGCTTCCCTTCCCCCATTCGCTTAGGAATGTTCTTAATTTTAACCGAGCCCATCTGGATGAAGATGTTTGCAGAGAGGGGGGCTGGGGCGGGAGGCAGCGCCCGTCCTGATGGCCTGGCCATCACAGCGGGATCTGGAAGCCGTGTGACACGAATATTACAGAAGTTGCCAGACGCCTCTAAAAGCTTCCGCAGCAAAGAAAAAACCAATCTGGGTAAATTCGTGTGCAGGCTGCGCTTTCACTTAGACATGGCTGCTAGCGAGCGTGCCCGTGGACGGCCCTGCAAGCTCGTGTGACTTACACGGAGCTTCCAGCTTCTCCGAACGCCCCGCGTCACCCTCCCTAACCTGTGAGTCCCAGCTGCTAGCCGACCCCACCCTACGCGTGCCCTTTCCTCTCTGGCCTGCTCCGGCCAAGTTTGGAGATGACTCCACAGCTGGCACGACCGACTGCCCTTTGTTTTATGAGGACAGAGACCCAAGCGTCATTTCTCTCCTCTGCCCTGAAACCTCACGGGGACACGGGGAAAAGAAAGGGGAAGGAATGGGTCAGAATGCATTGCTGGGAGAGTAGAGCTCTTCGTGGAATAATAGCAGTGAAACTTTTCCGAGCATTTGCTTTGCACCAGGCCCTGCACAAAGCACACCTAAGACCCTGGGAGCCAGTGTAAGACCACCCACTTTACAGCAGGAACCTGTGCTCCCCGCACGCTGCTGCCTCGCATCAGCTCCTTCTCAGGCTCATCGATAACTATGACCCTCAGGCAGCACAAATACCAAAGCTTCCTGCCCTCAGCTCCCCACCCTCTAGTGTGGACAAGGCCACCTTCACACCAGGTCACAGTATCCCAGCTGCTCACCCCAGGGTGGGCTAAAGCCCTGTTCAGGCTCGTGTTCTTGCCGTATGCAGAGGTCCCGGGACGATTCAACTCCAGTTTCCTGCAGTGGTGACCGGCTTGAATAGTGACCCTTTTTTGGCCTCCTTACCTTCTCTGCCACCCCAGCCCCACCACCACCACCCCATTCTCCCGGTGCTTCCTGGGACCACCTCCCTGTCAAACCATTTCCTCTCAAATCCCTGGCTCGGGTTGCTTTGGGGGGCGTAGTCTAGGACACACAGCAATTACACAGTTAAAGGTCGGTCCCCTTTGCTCTGCGCCCTTGTTTGCCGGAGCTCCCACCATGAAAGAGCACGTGTCTCCTGGCCTCGGTCCTGCTCATTTGAATAACTGTGGACTGTGAATTATGTTAGCTCCTCTCTCTGGCTCGTTAGCAACATTATTAAATATTGGGTGAGGAGGGGGGCCCATTAAACCCCACAAACTGAAAATAATTCTTTCCCAGACAACGTAAGCGCTGCTCTTTCTGCTCTGGGGCTGAGAATCTCCCCCGCCAGGGAGAACAGCAGCCCCTCGTGATACAACAGCAAGATGGACAGGTCCCAGGCAGGTGAGCGGGCCAAGCTACGGAGCTGCCCTGGAAGCAGTCCCTCCTGACCCAGCCCGCCAGCGGCTGCTTGAAGGAAATATTAGAGGAAGGTGAGGGCCCTGTCCTGGAGGAAGGAGCCAACGCGCTGACCACAGGGACAGCCCCGCAAGCGTGCAGCTCCCAAACCGCCCGTTCTAGTGAATTCAAAATAGGGCAGCACAACCTGGATGGAGGAAGTGCTGGCTTTGAAGCTGGTCCTTTGACCCTTGAATCTGCTTAATTTGCTTTCTTTCCCACCCCTAGCGCAGTTCTATTTCTGTCATACCCAAATGGCCTGGAAAATGTGCTGAAAGGCCTCCATATTTCCACCTCACCTGCAATCTTCTCACACCTGTGGCAAGGCGTAATCTCTCCAAAGCCACCCCAGGGACTGCTGGCTCTTGTGGCCTGCGTTGTGTGATGGGCCACTTAAGGGAATAGCTGAGGGACATAGCCAGTCACCTCACGTTGCACGAATTGCGCTTTAACCCAGGGGCTTCGGTCTTGCCCAGCACCCACCCTCTGGGTGTCCTGAGCGATGCACTTCAGTTTAAGTCTCAGATTCCACAGCTGCCAAGGAGGATTACAATCACAACCGCTCCATACAGTGTCCTGAGAAATAAATGAGATAATATACGGCGCCTAGTAGGGAGCATCCAGCTTATAAATATGAGCTGGGAAGAACAGATTGTTCTAAGGCAGCAGCAGCAGGGCCATGGGGGTGGTTTTGAGCGTGGGCTCAGGTGCTTTCTTGGGTAGACTCTAGCAGCTGCAACAAGACTATGCACTTTGTGGATCCTCAGTAAATATCTGCATGAAAAAAATGAGTGAACCAAGCCAGGCTGAAGACGTTGCTTAAAGCTGGTGCTGACTGAGCACTTAGATGCCAGGTCCTGGGCTAAGTCTGTCATGGAAAGTTCCTAGTTTAATATCGTTTGATTATTCCCCACTTCTGAGGTTTTCTTCCACCTGTTGAAACACTCCTGGCTCTCTGCACCCCCAGCCCTACCCCCTACTCCTTTAGGGGTGAGTTTGGAAAAAGAAACTGGGCCAGCATGGCTGAGCCTCTCCCTCCACTGCCCTCCCTTCCCTTCAGGAGCCCACTCCTTTGCTCTTTGATAATATGGCTTGTGAAGATCCAGGGCTGTCAGGGGCCAGTAATCAAGTCTGTCAATTCTGGGGTTCAGTGTCAGGAAATCCTCTGGCCTCTGGATATTAGGGACATGCTGCTTAGCCTTTATCAGTAATAAGGTGGTTTTTTCACCTCCATCAGCCAACTCTTTCGTCTTATTCAGGCATCAGTGCAGGCTCTGGTGGGGAAGGAGGTGTGGCAGGCAGTTAGGTCTCTGCTCAGATGTCACCATCTCGCCTAAAATTGTTCCCTCCTATCACTTTCTACAACCCAGTGATGTAGGTGACATTATCCGTCCTTCCCCACCTTTTTTTTAAGCTCAGAGAGATTAAGTGACTTGCCTAAAGTTACACAGTTGAGAAGGCACGCTAGGAGAACAACGCAGCTTCAGCCTTACGAGAAGAGGCACAGAGGGCCTGGCCCGCCAGCTATGCTTCCCAGGCAGCCCTTAACAGAGAGCATTTGGGACGGCTCCACCCACTGCTGGGTCAAGCCGGGAGCTTGCCTCTTGCTCTCAGGAACTTCCCCCATACTCGTCTTTTCTTCTCCCGCTACATTTTTTTCATCGTTTGGCAAAAAAATAATCCACGCACTAAAGGACATAAAATTCCAAGTTACGCCTCTCTGAGCATTTCCGCCTTTCTCCTGGTTGGCTCCTTTCTGATTTGCTCCTGGGCGGTCATGAAGACGTGGCTTTCAGACCCTCTTCATTTTCCACACAGCTTTAGATGCCGCTCTGTGATCAGGGACAGACTGTGTCCTCATTTCTTTCCTATGCCATTTCTTCTTCAGTGCATTGGCACATACTCTCACGTGCTCCCATTGCGTGGGTATCTATGGCAGAGGCAAGGAAGTTAGGTCTGCAGTGGACTCTCAATCTTCTTCACCCTCCTCCTTTTCCTCCTCTTACTCTCTCAAATAACAGTATCGTTTTCTGCATCTGAAATATAGAGCCTGACTGTAAACTCCGAGAGACTCCAATTCTCTAGTATTACAAAGGAGGCACAGAGAGGTTAAGCGACTTGCAGAAGGTCACACAGAGAACAAGTGGCCAAGTCTGGCTAAACTCTCAATCTCTTGACTCTCAATTCAGTGCTCATCCAGAGTGCCACACCACTATTTGGTTGAATTGGTCCACCAGGTTTATAGTCCTGAGTTAAAGATCTCATATTGAGCTAAGCAAGTTCATCCCATTCCCCATCCCATTGCAAGCCGAGTTCTGTCCCAAATGTTCCATCAGGGTCTAACCCCATTTCCTGCCTCTCTGCCCTCTGCTCACTTTCCTTACCCGTTCCTGCCCTGGCCTTTGGCATTTGCTGTCCTACAGACTGAACACTTCCCAGATCTTTGCATGAATCTCACCTTCCAAACAGTTAGGTCTCTGCTCAAATGTCACCATCTCACCTAAAATTATTCCCTCCTATCAATCTCTACATCCCCTACCCTGCTTTGTAGATATAGATAGATAGAGATAGACATAGACATAGACATAGACATAGATATAGATATAGATAGATATTGATATACATACACACACACCTATTTTTTTTCTCTGAAGACTGGTCTCTTACTCCATTGTCCAGAAGGATCTGTAACACCAAATGGCAAGTGCTGGCTTATAGGCCGAGACTAGACCCCACTAGACTGAGTTCCTTAAACAGGGCTTGAAATGTCTTCCTTCCCCTGGGCCCTACGCGGCCCCTAGGATGAAGGGATCCTTGCACGGTCTGTCAACCAGGTATAGTTGCTCCTAATTTATACTTGAGAAAACTGAGCCCCAGAGAGGTGAGGGTCACAAAGGCAGTCCCCAGTAGACTTGGAACTAGAAATCAGTTTACCCAAGTCCTAATCCAGAGTAGTTTTCTCCAAGGCTACCTTCCCACATGGGGCTGGGTCTCCCTAAACCTGAAGAAGGAACACCTTCACACTTGAGTCCTGTTTATATTTTTTAGAGCACTTATTATCTCTGAAATATTGTTTGTTTGATTCCTTGGTTTTTGTCTGCCGCCTGCACAGAAACGTAAACTCTGTGAAGGGAGAGACTTTGCCTTGCTCACCACTATACCCCCAATGCCTGGTACTGAGTAGATGATCAATAAATAATGACTTTATTTATTATAAATATATTATTATTGAGTAATTGTTGTTAGGACCAAAATATACCAAATATAGGGTGACAGGCTGTCCAGAAGGCTATCATGAGACCTAGAAGGAAATTAAACATCCTGAGACCAGACGTGGCAGAGCTGTCCTGAGTGGCCCTGGATTCCAACCACTCTGCAGAGCACGGCCCCTCTGCATCCTGAGGGAGGTTCAACCTCCGCAGGAGAGAGGCCACGTTTCCGCCTCAGATTCCGGGTCCGTGGGCGAAGCCACTGGAACCCGGGCAGCGTCAAGCAGCCCAGGCTGGAGCAAGGAGCTCTTTCCTGCATCTTTGCCTACATAACAGGTTCTCTCCATGAGCAGGTGCCCAAACCTAAGACCCGGTCCCTAACTAGGGCCCCATATCCATCAGACCACACGCTGCCCTTTCTCTTCCACTCACCACCTTGGAAATGCAGGTTGGTGGTGGCCACTGCATCTTCTATTTGCAAAAATAAGATAGTAAATGGCACCATTAGTTATGCAGCCAAATCAACCCACTTATCAGCAAAAAGGAATGAACTGGCTCCTGCTAAAAACATTTGGGGTGTCAGTAGTGAGCTGGGGAGATGTTTCAGGCCCAGTGGGCTCCTTTCTGTGACTTCTAACATTACAAACCACTAGGTGCCAAGGAAATCCTTCCCCGGCCTCATGAACCCCTCAGTCAAAAGTGAGGAGGGAGTCACCACACAAGGGCTCACAGTCTCCTTTCCTAGACTACACCGAGACCCTCAGGTGTAGTCCAGGCTTTATCCTGCCATCTGCCCAAGCCGGGAATGGCTCTGGCTGCTGAGAGAGTAGAAGCCAGCCAGGAGCTAGGGAAGCAATGGCTGTCTACAAGGTTGCCTGAGAACCCCACAATGCCCTCCAGGCAGCCGGACAGTCCATCCCTCAAAGGTGGCTCCAGTGTTCATGCTTTATTATATACTCTGTTTTTATTATAATTGTTTTAACCAATGACTAATATTAATAATATTATCTGCTGGACACCCTTCTAAGCAAATTACTTGTATAATTAGCACAATAAGACCCTATGAGATAAGTACAATTATTATACCCATTTCCAGGTGTGCAAACTGAGGCACTGGGTGTTTGATTTGCACAAGATCATGCAGCTAGTAAGTTATAAGCTATCTGGGATTTTTAAGGCCAGAATTTCTTGTTAGTACAGCTTAAGCTATATCCCTAAGTTTGCAGCTTCTACTGCTTTCATTGTAATAGATTTCTAAATGTTGAAGTTTTGACTTCATTCTTAACCAAAGAGTTGTTTAGGAGAGAGTTTAAGATTTTTCACAAGGTTTAAGGTTTTGCTTTTGTTTATTTGCTTTTGTGAGTTAGAACTCTCTGCTTGCAAGTACAGGAAAATAACTCCAGCTGACTTAAGGAAGGAAGGAGAATTGGTTATAAGGCTATAAGGGCCTTGTGTAGTCCAAAAGCAAGAATGCAGAGGGGACATATTGTTTGGCACATAAAGTTTCAAGTACGTTGCATTCAGTTAAGAATTATGTTCTCATTCTCTGGGATGCTTAGTGAAAACATAAGCTTTCAGGGTTAGAAGAAACTTTCAAGGTCAATTAGTTCAGTCCTCCTTCAAAACCTGACTGCGCTCTAACCTTCCCCCAAGTGGCCATTCAGCTACGTTCAAACTCTCCCAGTGTTAGCCAACACATTCTTCTGCGCCTGCTGGGAAGCCCACTCCATTCTCAGACTGCCCTGACAGCCAGGAAGTTCTTTCTCCAGTTGAATGACCTCTGCCTTCCTGTCACTTCTCACCATTAGTCTCAGTCCTAACACCAAGCATCCTCTTCCACACAGCATCCTTTCTCATTGTTCAGATGAGCTTCTAGAAACACAAAATTAGAGTCCTCTTTCTGGGTGCCTGTTCTGATAGCCTCAAACGTACCAATGCATCACAAACTCCACAATGCCAGTTGGAAAAGAAATTCTTTAATCCCTTTTATAAGGATATGTTTGAATGCATTAGGGTCCACCTAAACAGTCCGGGATAATCTCCCCATCTCAACATCCTTAACTTAATCACCTCTGCCAAGACCCTTTTTCCTTAAAAGGCAAAATTTACAGGTTCTCAGGATTCAGACCTGCTACCTTTGGGGTCCAGCACATTAACCTTTATAGGTGCATCACGGACCTCTTTGAAAATCTGATTAAATCTCAAGCCTTCCCTCCAGGAAGATTCTCACAGGCACACACCCAGGTGGCATCCTGTGAAGCTCCTTCATTGACCCCAGATTAAGAATGCCTCCTATAGAGGCTGAACCCTCTGATTGGACTAGTTCCAGGAATAAATCAGCCTTGATTCAGAACTCACTTTCTTTTCAAATCATCTCATGTAATTCCAAAGCCCGTGTCTTTGGAGAGAGAGAGTCAAACGAGAGAGGGCAGTGAAATGTAAAGCACACCCACATATAACTCTCAATCAGCTACGTTATTTTATTCATATTTGTCTTGGAATCTGGAGAATCCAACATCATATCCATTTTCTTCTTGGGTAAATCTCTTGCTCTGTTATCAGTAAGTAAGAGATTAGGTGATCTGAAAGGTCGTTCTGAAACAGATTCCTAAGAACCACATTGGTCTGTGAATGGCAGGAAATGTCCCCTCTCTCTCCATCCTTTCCTTCCCTTCCAGCAGGCCCTGGGGGGCCCCTCCCATCCATCAGACAACCTTATTTTCTCACCAGAAGTCAATATACACATGACACCCCCACACACTGGGGTAGGCTGTCGGACTCAGAGCCAACCAGGAGTGTCGGAAGCCTGTGAACAGAATACCCCACCCAGTGCTGCAATGCTGAGTGTGGATATTATAGCATGCAGCTTGGAAATTTTTGAAAATTTGCAGTTAGTTTGATGGATATTAATTGTTTGGGGGTCATGAGTGCCTCTGAAAATCTGATTAAAGCTGCACATCCCTTCAGAGAAAATATATCCAATGTACACAGAAACAAACATTTGCAACCAGTTTCAAGGGATTCACAAACTCCCTAGTTTACCCATAGTAGCCACTGGCCCTTGAAATGAGGCTACTCTGCATTGAGATGCGCCATAAGCGTGAAAAGTTGGAATTGAGATATACTGTGGGTATAGTATATACTTGGATCTCCCATTATATTTCTAGTGGACAGGTCACATAGACCAAAGCTTTTCATACTTGAGCCTCATCTAGAAAGCTTGCTAAAATACAGGTGCTTGGCTCGCTGCTGGGGATTCTGATTCAGCAGGTCTGGTGGGACCTGAGACTCTGCTTGCCTATTAAGCTCCCAGGTGTTGCTGATGCCATCAGTCCAGGGACCACAGTTTGATTCACGAGACTTGGGGGACCCTGGATGTCGAAATCATAAATATTTGCTTTAGATCCTGCCCTCAGCGCCCCGCTCTAGTCCCCACTGCCCCGCTTCCTGAAGTCTTCACGATGGCTGTGCTAGGCAGGGCTTCCCATGCCCCAGTCTTCCCCTGCCCTTCCCCAGCAACAGCCCTCAGGCTGAAAGGGAGCTGGGGACCAGGGAGGAGAGCCCCTCGTCAGACGCTAGGAAGATGTCCCAGTCCCAGGGTGGAGACAGAGCCCTGAGCCAGCAGGTGTGGAGGGGACCTCTCAGCACTAGAATATCCCCATGGGGAATTCTCTTCCCTCCAGCCCTACCGGCCTCAGGTGGGAATCCTCAGGCCCAGGTTCTGAGTCTGCAGCTCTTCAGGATCTGGGCCCAGCTGTCTGTACCAAGAGAGAAGCTCCTGCTTTTCGAGGCTGCATGAAGTCTCTGCAGCGGTCTCCGCCGCATTGCACCGAAATGTTCACCAGCCCTGTGGGTGTAGTCTAGTCCTGGGCAATGTCTGCTGCAAGGAACCAGAAATGTCATCCAGTCCAACCCCCTTATTTTACAGATGGAGGATCTGAGATGCAGATGGGTCGGGTGACTTGCCTGAGTCACAGCTTGTTAATAGTATCGCCGGGTCTGGCACGGCACCTGGCTCAGTGAATTCATGTAGCAGGAACGAATCCACGATTGATCCAGGAGAGGAACCCAGAGCTCTGGATGCTCAGCCCAGTGCTCCTGCTGCCACACCCCTCTAGCACCCCTCACCTCTCTTCACAAACTGGGAATTCGTTTACCCTGTTGGTAACCACAAGGGGAAGGATACGGGAGAAGAACATCAGAAGCACAAGGGAATGAAAGGAGGGATTTGAATTGAGAGTAACCACTGGCTCTAATCAACCTGCCCTCCTCCGTGCCACCCTCCCTTCTGGAGACCCCATCCCACTGAACATAAAACCTATTCAAATACTCCAATATCCAACATTAAGTAGAATTTAGACCTTACTATTGAAGAGTTGAATTACAACTAACCAGTTGACATAATGTTATGATTTTATAATGTTTAATTAAATCATTATTAACCTTAATATTTGGTTGTGTTTTGTTTGCTTGTTTTTTGTTTTGTGTGTGTGTGTGTGTATGTGTTTAGGTCTCAAACATTTTCATAGGACCTTGCAAAATTCAGAACCCAAAGGTGGGGCAGATATTCAGCTGTGCCTGGGGTTTATTCCTGATACCCATCTAATTGGTCAGTGCCTACACTTAGCAGATGTTAATTAAGTTTTTAAACATTACCCCTGTCCAAAGAATAAAACAGCTTTGCCTCTCATGAGCTTACTTTGTCATCTTAGGTAAGCAACAGCCTTAATTAACAGCCTCCATTTGATCTTTTGAAATAGGAACAAGTCATAGAGAGTCCTAAACAGTAACAACAGATTCAAGAAATCAGAGGTCCGCTTGGGCCCCCTCCTCGCTATGGATGGCTCAAATGTCAGGCCATGGAGGCTCCATCTCATCCGAACATCATGCTGCTGGGTATGTGCAACCGGTATTGTAAGGTCCTCGGGCAGTAAGAGGACAAGCAGAGTCTTTGGAGTCAGACACTCCTGAGTTTGCCTCTTGGCTCTGTCACTTACTCATTGTGAGACTTGGGAATAGTTACTAGATCTCTATTCCATTTCTTCTTCTCTAAAACGGGTAGACCACCTCTTATCTCAAAGGGTTGTTGTAAAAGGGACATAGTGTTTGTAACACACCAGCCTTATAGAAGCCAATCAATGCATATCATCTGCTTTTCCATTCCATGTCATCTGCTTCTTTGAATACTCCCAGTCCAAGCCAGCAGTGGCAGAAAACAGCAAAGAAATTAAGAACCTGGAACTGTGGGGCCTGGATTTTAATCCACACACCAACACTTACTGTGTAACTTTGGGCCAGTTGCTTAACCTCTCTGAGCCTCCTCATCTGTAAAAGGGAAGTAAACACACGATATACCTCTAAGGGTTGCTTGGAGGATTAAATGAATTAATACATGAAACTGTTTGAAACAGTGCCAGGCGTATAGGAAAACCACATTAGCTACTGACTATTATTATCTATTATAGTAGATGTTCAATAAATACTAAGTAAATTCATGGTGATCCACAAGGTGTCCTGGGGAAGAGGTGGGGGACTCATTTGTTGGAGTTAGGGGCCCTCTTTCCCAATAAATTTCCCAGGGTATTTTGTGTCTTCAAAATCCACACTTTCATAGTTGAAAACCTACAGGAGGCCAGAGGCCAGAACCCTGACTGGATTTGGACACTAGTGTGGTGCTTTTCTGACTTTTATTTCTCTTTTCTGGTGTCCCTAAAAGGAAATTCCAAGGAAATATGTTATTTCATTTTCATTTTGCAGATAAGAAAATGGAATCCAAGCTAGAAACATTTCTCTTTACCTTCCACAATTCTTTTTCATTGTGCTCCCACCTCCACCCCGCCTGAGAGACAGAGGGAGAAGCCAGGAGGGGCCCTGGAGGGGTGTAACCTGCTAAGGACGCACAGCCCGAGAGGATGGTCAGTGCCCACACCAAGACACAGGGTCTGGAAGAGGTTTGCTGTGCGAATTGTTCTCCGCGGGCCAGCCACATCAGCACCATCTGTGAGCTCCTTAGAAATGCAGAATCCCAGGCCTCACTCCAGACCTACTGAATCAGAATCTGCATCTTAACAAGATCCCCAGGAGATGTGTTCACACACTAGAGTTTTGAGAAGCACTGTTCTAATGGATACAGGGTGAGTTTGAGGAGACCTGGGTTTGCAGCCTGGCTCAGCCACTCACTAGCTACATCGCCTTGGAAATTTTGCTTAACATCTCTGAGCCTCAGTTATCCTCAACTAAACAACTTAGGGCAATTATAATACCCTCCCACCCACTTATGATGAGGATTAATTTGGAGCATATATGTAGAAATGTTTTGTAATGTACTAAGTGCTAGAGGAAAATAAGCTTTCATTTCTTTCCCCTCTACCCATCTTTTCTCAGGTAGTTTCGGTGGTAGAAGACTCCAGCCTATTTCACTTTTGATCTGAGGACAGAAGAGCCCTCTGCAAGGGAAGGAAAGGGACTATCCCCACCTGGAAGCACCATTCCCATTGCAAGTTGGCAGCCCTGCTCATCAGGGTCCTTGGTACTCCATGTGGACTAACCAGAACCAGGCAGCCTCAGTGTGTGGGAAGACCAAGCTGCCCACACTTCCTGGGAGACCTGTCAGATTAACATTTATTATTAGGTCATAATAAAGAGGGGCTCCCTGGGATAGTGCAGAGACTATGGACTTCACAGGCACAACTACCTTTTCCCAGCATGACCTTGAACAAGTCACGGGCTTTCTGAGCCTCAGTTTCTTCATCTGTACAATGAAGATAATTATACAGACTTTGCCAGGCTGTTGTAAGGATGTTGTGAGATACTGTTTAAACAATAAGAATTATTATGATGTATTCCATTCTAGGTGTCTGGGCCGAGAATATCTTAGGAGAAACATTCAGTCATTATCCACTCATATTCAAGCATTTATTAAGCCCCAGTTGTATGCACAGAAGCTTTTGCAGCAGAAAGACCATATCATCTGCTGTCAGAAGAGCTGGGTTTGATGCTTCAGGGCTCCTCCCTGCTCTATGATTCTAGAATGTGTCAAGTTTTGGTGTAAAGAGGAACAGAAGAGGAACCCAGAGCAGGATCCACCCAGTGTCACCACATCAGGGCAGATTGTTCCCTTGATGAGGGAAAAACATAGGGTTGAAGGCAAAGGGAATGAAAGAAGGGGCACGGGGAAAGCCTTGCTTCATGGGACAACCTGACCTCCAGAACAGAGCTCAAAGAGTACTGCCCCGTCTCGCTTCAAGCTCATATACTAAAACTAGAACAATACAGAGATTAGCATGGCCCCTGCGCAAGGATGACATGCAAATTCGTGAAGCATTCTATTTTTTTTAACAATAAAGTCTATTTAAACCTAAAAAAAAAAAAAAAGAGAGAGAGTACTGCCCACCCCACAAACCAGAGTAATGTTTGGTTTTGTGTTCTTTGATCAGCTTATAACCTTCCAGAAGTTGGGATAATGCTTTAGAATAGCAATTCTTGAACTTCAGTGTGCATCAGAGTCACCCAGAGAGCTTGTTAAATATACAGATTCCTGGGCTCTAGCCACAGAGAATCTAATTCAGTAAGTCTGGGGATTTACACAATAATAGCTATTTCTAATGCAGGAGAAAAAATTCTGTCTTAAGGACTTAAACCCAGTTCTTCTGACTCTAAATCCTGTTCTTTTTCTATCACAATGAGGTGCCCTGGACAGATGGATGGATGGATGGATGGATGGATGGATGGATGGATGGATGGTTGGATGGATGGATGGACGGATGGACAAACAAAATGAATTTCAGTTTCTCCCACAAAAATCCACAAGGCTGCAGATGGATAGTATAGGCTTGGGCACTGACCTTGCTTTGTCTCTAAAATCTCCTTACTACGGTCCCTGGGAAGGAGCTGAGCTCTGGAGAGCTGACCAGATGATCTAGGACACTGATCAAAGCCAGCAAGGTATCATAGAAAGGGCATGAGCAGTGGAGTCAGGAGACATGAGCTCAAGTCTAAGTGCTGATGCTCCCTGTTTGTGTGGCCATGTGGCATTCACTTTACTGAACCTTGATTTTCCCATCTGTAAGAAGAGGATAAAGCACCCAACCCACAAGGTTGCTAATTACTAAGCTATAATAAAATGCTGGCTGATTTCTCCAGCTAAGGACACAACCCGGGTCCCCACTCTCTTTGCCCTTCAGATCTGAAACCCTTAAGGGAGACTCTAATAACCCCCTACATTTATTTACACAGCACTTTCAGGTACGTAGTCTTTTGAGTCTCATAATAGCGTGTTGCCTCTAGTGAGGTGGGTGGGGGTCATGATTCCCAATTGGCAGATAGATGAGGCAATCGGAATGCAGAGAAGTGGAGCCACTCATCCAAGGCCACCCTGCCGGAACTGAGAAGCTGCAGAACTCAAGGACATCTTTTGGTCCTGAGTCTAAAGGAATTTCAACTGCTCCCACTGCCTCCTTCTGAAGAGGGCGCTCTCACACCAACCTCTATGGTCACCTTTGCCATAACTTGGGAGTGGGCCACAGTTAAAATTAAATTGGTCTAAAGGTTATATATTGTGTGGTGTCATTTCTATGAAATATCCAAAATACGTAAATCCAAAGAGACAGAAAGCAGATTGGCGTTTGTCAGGGGCTGGGGAGTGACTGGGTATGGAATTTCCTTTAGGGGTGGTGAAAATATTTTGGAATTAGATAGAAGTGATGGCTGCACCACATTGTGAATGTACTGAATGCCTCTGAATTGTAAGCTTTAAAATGGTTAGTTTTATGTTACGGGAATTTTGCCCCAATTAAAAAAACTTAAATTGGCCCCTAACATTTGTAACGAGATTATAATTAGAAGCGTTTGAATTTGCAACTTCTGCCAATCTATGCCTTGCTGCTTAAGAATGATTGGACTGAAGGCATTCCTGGGAACTGTATTTCCCCCTGAAATCTTCCCTTCAAGCCTTTCTCGCGGAATCTTTACCCCTCTGGCCTTTGGAAGGCATGTGTGTCCTGTTTTCTGATAAAGGAGGCTCTGTGAGGGAACAACTTCTATTTATTCTAACTTGCTCTGTCACCTCTAATGTGCTGTCACACAAGTGACTTGCTGTGTGATGCTAGAAAGGGAACAATAAAATGCACAATTAAGAGTATGGCGAGTGCCTCCTGGGGAGGCCACACTTCCCCGTGAATTCATTGCCCATGGACGATTTCCCCATGGCCTTCCGAAGGGCTCTGCCGTGGGCTGCCCACCTTGTCCTCTTTCCACTTTTCCATGTGGAGTTGGGGATTGGGTGGGAAGCAGGGAGGTGGGGATAGAGAAGGTAGCTGGCCTGTGCCACCAAGCTCCCTCTGAGTTGAGACAGCATCTGCCCCATCCCGTCCGTGGCTTGTCTCTCCTCACTCTTGGGTCCAGCCTTTGCTTCAAGAAGCCCACCCAGCTCTGTCTTCCATGACTCTGGATGACCTAGAGCAAATGGATCCCATTTGGTTACTACTTTTTTACTGATTTTTGAATGTAAATCCAAGTGTTCCTGGTTCTCTCCTTTTGGGAGCAACTAAAGGATTTGAGTCTTTCTGGGATTCTGTTAACAAAGCCAACTTGAAAAGCATATTGCTTCCTTCCTACCACAGTCCCAGATACCAGGGTAATATTACCCTCCTATTGTCAGCAGATGGGGGTAGCAGGGACTCTGGGTAAAGCTAGGAGAAGGGAGCCAACATGCACCGAACATAACCATGTGCTAGGCTTTGTTCATGGCTATCTCCAACATCACACAGTCAGATGAGGTGGACCCCTGGCCTGGCTGACTCTAAAGGCAGTGTTTTTCCCTCCAAACTCGGCCTTGGATGATCCCAGGAGCACCATCAGATAAGAGAAAATCCAAAGGCAGCAAAAACCTGGGGCACAATTGATGACAGGAGCATGTGCCACACCCTGCTGGGGACTACAGCAGGGACATCAGACTTCACACAATAAGCTGCCTCCAAGTAGCTGCCCAGCCGTCCTGATTTCCCCCACTCTTGGGGGAGCCCATACGCAGAATCCCTCATCAAAGGAACATGAAGGAAAAGCAAATCATGAAGCAAAAGTTGGTTTTCAGCTCTTCGGCTGTCAAGCCTGGGAGTCTGATGCTCCCTCCTGCCCCACTTGCACCCTGTTTGCACACCTGTCCTGTTTCTCAGCCCCCAGGACACAAGGTGTCTCATCTGATACACTGAGTTCCTGGAGGCCATCAATGGGGCCCAGAACCAGCACTAACTGGGGCCTTCTGGAGCTGAGACCAGCACCTGTTGGGCAGCCCACAAGTGACTCCTACACTGGGGACTTCAAGCCACAGTGGTTGAAGATCAGACAGAGAAAGGGCCATTTGGTTGCCTTCAAACTGCATCTGGCAGCACCAGGTACCACACTTCAGACTGTGGACCCCAACCTGTTGACTTATGCCCTAAAGGAATTCCCTCACCTTCTGTTACCCCCCAGCCCCCAAGGTTTGAGCAGAGAGGTGGGATATCTTCTCCATGAAGCCAGCAATAGCTGTGCAAGTGGTCCCAGGACAATTACCTTCAGGAAAGGACTACTACGTCTTCTTTGGCACCTCCCACTTCTAGCTCATCCCCAACCCTTGCCACTAACGCTCTACCTAGCCCCAGGTCTGGCCTCTTCACCCTCTACGCTCCCCAGGCAAAGATCTCCTTCAGGGGCTCATCTGGTCCCAATCCTTGAATGCCGAGTTGTAAAGGGGGCCCATCCCTGAGAAGGGCTGATGCTGAGTGTAGCCAAAGCCAGCCCACTTATAGGATAAGAGAAGCTTAGTTCTGGGGGCAAAAGGAATCCAGAAGAGCAGCTGCTCTGCCTTATGCAGGAGAAATGGTCAGAAGGAGAGGGGAGGGCTTCAGAACAGTGGTCAGGTCTGCCTGGACATCATGGGGGTCCCCTTGCACTAGGAGAAAGATCAGTTACAGGGTGTCTTAGGCATAATAAAAGGAATCATCGCTTGATAGAAAGAGCAAACACAGGGTTCTCTATATAGCGACCATCCTACTCTTTCCAAATCCCTATCCATTGAAAGGACACCCCAGTTTGAGGATAGCTCTCCGGGCAGCATTTTCAGGAACATGCCTGTGGCATCAGTGAAGATGCACCTATTCTGGTGGGTGTCCAGGAACCAGGACAGCAAGAAGACTTCAGGGCAAGCTGGACTGGCGGATCACCAGAAATAGGCTCTACTAAACAAATCCAGAAGGCACTTTCTGGAAGTGACAGCAGAAATGCCACAAATTGTGGCAAATTGTGACAAACCTAATCATCGTGTGAAGGACAGGGGGCAGCATATTATTCTTCCCTTTATATATTTAAATTTTGGACATCTCATTCAGCCTAAGATGGGGTAGAGCTGGCAGTGGAACTGGGGAGATGGACTAACAACTCAGAGCAGAGGGTAGAAAGTCCAGAGACTAGAGCTGAAGGAGACCTAGCCAGGAGGAAACACAAAAGCCGGAGGATTCCGTGGGACTTGCCGCTCTGGAGCTGAACTTGCAGCTTTGACAAAGCTGACTTTAAGCCGACCTTCAGCAGCGCTTCTTAGCAATGTACACCGGGCAATCGCTGGTAAATCTTTATTAATTTTAATTGGCGGCACCCATTTATAAGAACCATTAAAAAGGATAAATTGAGCCCATCCGGCGTAATGTCTTTTGTTAATTAGTTTGTCAGCACTGTTTTAATATCCCCTAATGACTTCATATTTCAGACCTGACATTAAAGGAGACGCTATGAGAAAGGAAATGGTCTTATCACAGCGTACTGTACCGTTTTTCTTTTTTGAACAAAAAGTGTCCTTCCAAATGCTGACCAAGGTTAGATGTCATTTAATTCTGAAAGGGAGGGGCTGGGGGACTTCTGAGGTCCCCAGTTCTCTATGTAAGTCCTGCCATCCCCTCATTTCTCAACTTCCCTCTTTCTTCCATGTCAGCATCCCAAGAACATTCATTCATTTCTTCTTTCCTTCCCTCCTTCCTTCATGTATTCAACAGGCGTGTACTGAGCCCCTCAGAATCAGGGAGGTAGGTCGGGATGATGTTGACCAAGGCATAGATGCTTTCTAGGAAACAGACCCAAAGCTTTGCAGCCTCCATCCCACTGAAGGACTTGTCCTAGTTTGCCAGATCTGCTGTATAACAAATACCACAGACGGGTTGGCTTAAACAACAGGAACTCACTGTCTCAGTTTGGGAGGCTCAAAGTCCAGAGTCAAGGTGTCAGCAGGAAGGATCAGACCTTCTCAGAAGTCTGCAGCATCCGGCGTGCTGGCCGGCAGTCCGTAACACAGTCCCTGCCTCCACCACATGGCCATCTGTCTCCTCTTCTGGCTTATCCTCCCATGCCCGAACGTCCTCTGCTTATGAGGACTCCAGGAATATTGGATACGGCCCACGCCAACTCAGTTTGGCCTTATCTCAAAAGGATCTTCGAGGGTCCTGTGCACAAATGAGTCGGCACCCACAGGACTGGGGGTAAAGACTTGAACATGCCTTTGCAGGGGACACGATTCAATCCACAACAGGGCTTCCCTCACAAATCCAAGGCCATCATCTTTGTTTTGACAGGAAACTAAAAAATGGAAGGGAAGAGAAAGGAAGACAAATAAATGAGATGGGCCTTGACTCCCGGTCCCTAGCAATTTTGATCTAAAATCAGATGAAAACCAAAACTGACGCCCAAGCAGTCTCCCACGGAAGGTGCACAGACAGGTTTTGGAGCGAGAGACTGGTCACCACTGGGATCTTAGCCCTGCTGCTTTACCAACCTCTGCCGTGGCCTCCGAAGACAGGGCCGCAAGATGACTCCCTGGAACGCCGGAAGCTTTTAGAACTGTTTTATAAGCTTTTAAAATCTAAACAAAGGAAGGAAATTAAGCTTGGCTGATGTGGAGGGAAGAGTTTCCCACTGTCGCCTGCCCTGGTCTGCACGTCTGAGGGACACTTAGGGTAAAGGGTGCTCCCTCGAGGGGGAGGAGAGCTAACGGGCGTCCCCTCCTCCTCCCCTGCCCCGCTTGTTAGCTTTCTGAGGGCTGGCCCGTTGGAGTTTACATTTGCCTGGCTAATGAATTTACAGGTAATATTATCTAGTTTTAACTGAATTACCCTCACAAAAAGGACAATTAGAAATCGTAGCATCAACCGCAAGCTGACATGAAAAATGACAGAGCTGAAACTTCTCCCACTCCTAGTACAAGCTCTTTGTCAACTGTGTTAGGAGGGAAAAATAATGTTGATCTAATCACATCTGACAAGCAATTGGCCAAAAAGAATATATGAAAAATTATCAAGAAGGCTCTTTGAAATGTAGATTTACATCCACTATTATTCACAGTAAACTTTGCCCCAGGCATATTCCGTGCCTTGAGATATTAACTAACTATCATGGTACTAATTTATGCTTTATGGATAAATAAATAGACATTAATGGAGGTGCTGTTCAAAAAAATTCTCTGCGACCGGAAAAGTCTGGAGACCACCCACAGCGTGGCAATCACGGCAAGTGCTTAACCCTCTTGTGTCCTTGCGTCCTCAGTTTTATCATCCATGAAACAGTAATAATTCTGTCTATTTTGTAGGGTGATTCTAATGACTAGAGATAAAGCATTTAATGTGCCCATCACAGTACCTGACACGGAGTAGGCACACCACAAAAGGAGCTATCATCATCATCATCACCAACACCGCCCGCTCCTCCTCCTTCTTCTTCTTCTTCATCATCATCATCATCTTCACATCCCCAAGCAATACTCTACAACCTCTTTCAAGGCCATCTACAGCAATTATGGAATCACACAAGATAAAAAAGAAAAAAATCAATACAGGTCCCCTTGAAAGGGAAAATAAGAGTTTCTTGCAAGGTTTAAAGCTCTCTTGGATTCACTTTCTCAGGAAAGGAACTTCCTCATCCCTCCTCCGTTTTGCAGGTGAAGAGAGGCCGGGACTGAGAAGGGCTGCGGGGGCACACCCTGTTTAAAGGAGGCCCGGCTGGTTTAAAGGGGGTGGCTGCTGTCTGTCCCCAGGCAGCAGCTGCCTTGTGGGAAGGTGGGTTCTAGGAGGCCATTCCATCCAATTTTCAAGAAAAATCAGAAATGTAGATACCTTTAGGTGACATCTCCCTCACTGTGATCTTGCATCTGTCTGTTCCAGTGCCTAAAATAGCATGTTCTTGGGTTCTTACAGCCTTTTCTGCCTTAAAGGTCCTCTTAAGGCAAATATCCATGAGGGACAAGAACACTAAGATGGATAAGAAAAAAATGCTTGTTTTCAAGGAGCTCAATGTTTAGGTGGCAACCAAGAAGTTGACAATAATGGGTAATTTATTACAAGTTTCAAAAGAGATGAATCTGTGAGAACATAGATGTGGGGGTACCCACGTCTCCCTTAGGGGAAGCTGATTTGGGGAAGGCTTCATAAGGGTAGTGTCCCTTAAATTAAACAATTTTTTAAACTTTTAAATTGTGCAATGTATCATACAGAAAAGAGTGTATACAATGCACATGGACCATTTAAAAATAATAAACACCTGTGAACCTTTACCTAGCCTAAGAAATAGAGCAGTTTCCACATCTTTGATGCCCCTCTGAGTCTCCCTCTATGATCTCATCCCTATGTTTTAATCATTCCTTTGTTTTGTTTATAGTATTTTATCACATATCTATATACCACTAAACATAAACGTTTTTGCTTTGCCTGACTTTGAATTTTATGTAAATGGAAAATACAGTGTTATTGTTCTGAGACATGCTTTTTTCAACTCAACCTTCCTTTTTTTTTTTTTTTTGAGAATTAGCTATGTAACTATAAGTCACTACTGTTAGTTTTTATTGATGTACTGTATTCTGTTGTATGAACGTACCCTGATTTACTGATTCATTTCACACTTGACGGCTATTCAGTTGTTTCCAGTTTTTTGCTGTTATTAACAAGGATGCTATGAACATTCTTCTCTAAGTCTCCTAGTATCTATGTCCCCCACAAGAGGAAGTATCCGGTTTTTGCTGATATATAGGAATTCAGTTAGCTTGAATATTGATTTTCTAGCCAATCATTTTACTAAATGCTCTCATTAATTCTAATATTTCATCTGTTGATAGTTAGGTATTTTTTTCAAAGACAACCATATCATCTACAAATAGTGAAGCTTTATTTCTCTCTTTCCAATTCTTCTAAGCATTTTCCTTATCTTAGTACAATGGTTAAAACCTCCAATATGATGCAGCATGGAAGTGGTGATAGCTGGCATCTATGTTTAGCTCCTGACCCCTAAGGGAATGCTTTTCACATTTAACTATTAAGTGTACTATTTGTTATAGGATTTTAAATATAAATTTATTAAGTTTACCCTTTAGTAGGTTAAGGATGTTTCCTTCTATTCATAATTTGCTAATAGTTTTTATCATGACTGAACTTTTAATTTTGCCAAAAGCTTTTCTGCTTAAAAACTCATTGTATGATTTTCCCCTTTAAATGATTAATATGGTGAGTTACTTTATTCAGTGTCCTAACGTCACACCTTGCATTCTTGGGATAATATGTGCAGTAATAGCTAATTCATTTTTATTAATGAATAGAATTTTGAACTGTCTCGATCCCTTTTAGTCCTAACTGGCATTGCTTTTGCCAATACAACTCTTTTAAAAAATTTGTGGGTGTCAGTGCATCTGTTGTGGTCTGCTTTATGTGACAAAAGCCACGTTCACAATTATTTTTGAGACATGCCTCTCTCTACTCCTGGCAAATTAAAGCCATTTTTCTTGCTGAGAGGGTCTACTAAGAACGAACATAAATCTTTCAGAGGGTCATATAGTCACACTCTTGACTTGATCTTTACCTTAAGGACATTTCTTATTTTGAAAATAACTTACTGGCTTGAGGCACAGTAACTAAGAAGCAATTTTGTTTTCCAATCCACTAAGTCCTGGCCACACTCTAGTCACCCCAAATTCTGCTTGGAAACTGAGCCGTTCTTTCGTTAGCTCCTCTCTCTTTCCATACCTTATCAGAGCCGGCTAAAAGAAACCAAATGACACCTTGAATATTCTGCCTGAAAATCATATTGCCAAAGCCCACAGGTTCATTAGATAACATTTTCTGTTATACAAATCACCACAGGCAGCACCGGTTTGAACAGACATTTTACTACTGTACACCTAGGCCGGCGTTTTTCCAGACTCTATAACAGTTTCTTCATGACTTCCCAACCTCCACAACAGGTGGCTTGAAAATTTTCCAGCCTTTGGAATAGTTTCCTCTCTGCTTTTCTAGCCTCTGTTTTTCACTCAGCCCTAAAGACAGTGCCCCATGTTTGAGACTTTTGTAGCAGTTGCACCCCTACTTCTAGGTGCCAATTTCTCTATCAATTAGCTTTATTGTATCACAAACCACCCCAAAATGTAATGGCTTAAAACAACCGTCACTCATTTAGCTCACGATTTTGTAGATCAGCCGCTTGGGCTGGATTCAGCTGGAAGGTTCTTCTGCTGCTCTCAGCTGGGCTCACTCAGGCGTCTAAGGTCAGCTGCTCGTCGGCTGTGTGACTTGATTCTAATGGTTGTCTGGCTTAGCTGGGACATATAGACAGCTGAGTCTTGGGTCTATCATTATATCACAGGTTAGTCTAGGCTTCTTCACATGGCAGACGTGGCAGGGGTCCTCAGAGCAACAAGAGAAAGCCCCCAATGCACAATTGCTTTTCAGGTTTCTGCTTACATCACGTTTGCTGATATCCTGTTGACAATAAGGACTGCAACATGCTTCCTTGACCCAGTTACCATTAATCAGTACAGTTACCACTACTTGAACAAATGTAGGACTTTAGAACCTTCTAAATTCATTGTTCCCTCTCCTGATTATATAAATATGCCATTGCTGCAATGTATTTTAATTCCATATGGGTTTTTTTGTTTGTTGGTTTGTTTGTTTGTTTAGAAGATACTGGGGATTGAACCTCATACATGCGAAGCAGGCGCTCAACCCCTGAGCTACACACTCGCTCCACTCCGTATAGATTTTAAACTGAATAAGATGCTATTATTATTAATGTTTTATACAGTCAATATTGATTTATAACTATCCACGTAGTTATCATTTTCTTTGTTATTTATTCCTCCTCAAATCTCTGAGCTCCTTGTTGGGATCATTTTCCTGCTACCAGAAAAATATCCTTTATATTTCCTTTATTTCAGGTTCTGTGGTGAAAAACTCAAGTTTCCTTGTTTATTTAAAATGTCATTCATCACCTTTATTCTTTTTTACTGCAAATATTTAAAATGCTTAATTTGATATATTTTGACATATATATATGCACACACACCATGAAGCTACATCACCATCAGGATACATCCATCACCTGAAGTTCCCTCATGCCCCTTTGTAATCCTCTCTCCATTTATTGCTGAGTGGCATTCTATTACAAAAATATGCCACACAATGTTTTTATCCATTCACCTGTTAGTGGACATTTGGGTTTCGGTTTGTTTGGTTTTTTCAGTTTTAAGCTGTTACAAATAAAGTGTACAAGTCTTTATATGGACATATGCTTTCATTTCTTTTAGAGAAATGCCTAGTAGGGGAATGGCTGGATCATATATTAGGTGTATGTGTAACGTTTTAAGAACCCACAAGGCTACTTTCCACAGTGATTCACAATTTTACAACCTCCACACCAATGTATCAGAGGTCTAGTTCCCCTGCCTCTTCGCCAACACGCTTTCATTTTAGCCATTCTAAGACGTGTGTAGAGGTATAGCATCATTTTAAACTTGAACATCCCTAATTACTAGTGATGTTAACCCTCTCTTCACATGCTTATTTACCACCCATTTATTTTCTTCAGTGAAGTGTCTATTCAAATATTTTGCCCAAATTTTTGTTGTTGTTTATTTTCTTACTATTGGGCTTTGAGAGTTCTTTAACTAATCTGTATACAATTCCTTTTTCAGATATATGATTTGCAAATATTTTCTCCCAGTCTGGCTTGAGTTTTCATTTTCTTAACAATGTTTCATAAAGCATATTTTTATTTTGATTAAGTCCAATTTATTGTTGTTTTATATTTCCTATTTTCCTGTTTTCTACATACCTGACAATTTTTTATTAGATGCCAGACATTGTCTTGTTTCCTGTGACTTTATATAAGTCTTAAAATTAGGTAACATAAGTCTTTGAACACTGATTTTCTTTGTCAAAAGTATTTTGGCTATTCTAAGTATGCTACACTTCCATAGGTAGTTTAGAATCAACTTTTCAGTTTCCACCAAAAAGTCTGTTAGGCTTTTTATTGGAATTACCTCAAATCTACAGACTGATTTGGGAAAAATTGACTTCTTACAATATTGAATCATCATGTCCATGAACATTATGTATCCCTCCATTTATTTAGTGTTTTCTTTAATATGCTTCAGAAGTGTTTTATAGTTTCCAGACTACAGGTCTTGAGAATTTTTGTCAAGTTTATCCTTGGGTATTTCATGTTTTTTGAAGTAATTATAAATGACACATTTTTCAGTTTCAATTTCAAATTGTTTATTTTACTGTAAAGAAATACAATTAATTTTCTGTGTTGACTTTGTATCCTACAACCTTGGTAAAATTGCTTACTGGTTTCAATATTTGTTTGTAGATTTGTTAAGATTTTCTAGGCATACAATCATGTGATGTAAAATGAAAGTGAACTAACATATACCCTTCAGGGACAGAAAACTGCTGGAAAAGTCTAGAGGTCACTTCTCCAATTACAAAAACAATTTTTTGGAAGAAGTATTTCTAGTGGGTCCCATTTGCAATAATGTTTCCATTGAAAAATTCTCTCTTTAACAGAACAGAAAGCTCCAATTGGCATTTCACACATCTACATCTCCCCCACCCCACACCCAGACACAGAGATGTAACATGTACTCCACCACTTGCCTCTGAATAACGAGGCTTCTGTCATAGTTTTGGTTTTTTTGTTTGTTTTTTTTTGGGGGGGGGAGGGTTGTTTTTTCACATTTTTAAAAACCTTTTTATTTTGAAAGACTTATATTCACAGGAAGTTGCAAAGGTATGCCAGGGAGGTCTCATGCACCCCTTATCCAACATCCCCCAATCTTATCATCTTGCCTAAAGTACACTGTGAGAACTGGGAAATTGACATTGGTACCATTCACAGAATTTATACAGATTTCCCCAGTTATACATGCACTCATGTGTGTTTGTGTGTGTACCTCAATGCAATTTTATCATATATGTGTTTTCTTCTAATCACCACCACAATGGATACAGAACTGTGCATCACCACGAGACACCCTTGGGCTTCCCCTTTAGAGCCACAGCACCCATCCCTACCCCCTGGCGATCCTAATCTGATTTTTCTTTTAAAATTAACCTTTCTGTCATAGCTTTTTGTAAATATCATTCCCCCCTCCCGAGATGGCTCCCTCGTCTGTTTGCTCGCTATTTTTGCTCATTGTTTTTTGTTTGTTTGTTTGTTTTGCTCATTGTCTGCTTGTTTTTTCTTTAGGAGGCACCAGGAACCGAACCCAGGACCTCCATGTGGGAGGCAGGCTCTCAACTGCTTGAGCCACATCTGCTCTCCTTCTGTCATAGCATTTTTTTTTTCTTTTAAAGATTTATTTATTTATTTATTTATCCCCCTTGCTGCTTGTGTTTGCTGTGTCCATCCGCTGCGTGTTTTCTCTGTGTCTGCTTATCTCCCCCTTGCTGCGAGGTCTTGCTGCATCAGCCCACCACGCCGCGCGGGCCGGCCTGCCCTCACAAGGAGGCCCCGGGAAGCGAACCTGGGGCCT